>PVJA010022634.1:0-33987 GCA_004027025.1 Myocastor coypus | reverse complement strand
AGAGAAGAGAAGAGAAGAGAAGAGAAGAGAAGAGAAGAGAAGAGAAGAGAAGAGAAGAGAAGAGAAGAGAAGAGAAGAGAAGAGAAGAGAGGAGAAGCTGGGTGTGGTGGTGCATGCCTATAATCCCAGCACTTGGGAGGCTGAGGCAGGAGGATTGATGTGAGTTCAAGACTAGCCTGGGCTACAAAAGTGAGCTCAAGGCCAGCCTGAACTGCATAGCGAGACCCTGTCTCAAAAAGACAAAAAACAAACAAAAAAAATTAAGAAAAGAAAAGACCAAGGGGATAGCTCAGTGGCATAAGTTCCTGCCTGGAAAGTGCAAGGTCCTGGGTTCAACCCCTGGTACTGCAAAAATGAAATGGAATAAAATAAAATTATAAAATGACAGCAGTTTACAGATTCTCAGATATTGTAATTTTCTAACAGTGATGGCAAACTTTTTAGAGTTTTCAATGACACAAACAGCTCTCTGCATCACATGTGCCATAGATTGGCCACTACTGCCCTATGCTACTTAACTGTATAGGGAAACTTTACTTTCACAGAGAGAGATTTTGAACATTACCAGCCTGTGTCTCTCTGCCCTCCTGTGTGTTTACTCCCTCACCAAAAATGGGACAAGCGTGTCACAAAGAATGATAGCTAATAATATCAACCTGAGGGTGAAACAGCTTGATTGCAATTCCAGCTAGTCACTCTGTGTATGACATTACCTAACAGCCTCTAAACCTCATTTCCATAGCTTTAAGCGGGCCATTGCTAATAGTCAGATGCCTATCAGGGCTGGGGAGGGCTCAGGCTGGCTGGCACCATGGCGGCTGGAGAGCACGTGCACACTTGCAGGCAGTCCCTGCAGGACACTTGTGATGGTCACCTTGCCCAGGTACACTGCATTTCCCATTTAAGGACATGCAGAAATCTGGAAATCTGATACTGTTTGTTTTGCAAAATCATCAGATCTTTTAAATAGAATGGATTTAAACTTAGATAAGAAATCCTGTTGTTGAACTTAGCAACGCACAGTGACAGGCAATTTCTCCAACTCCTCGTGCCACATGAGAAGATCACACAAGGCCACCAAGCTGAGGATGGAGCTGGGTGATGTAGTGACTAGGGAGTCCTCTGTGCCTGGCTGGCTGTCCTTGCCAGTATTTGCTGGGTGTTTCGTTTTGTTTTGTGTGGCTGGCTCAGCCCACCCTGGGGGCAGGGCTGGGGCTGGCATGTGGTGCTGAGGATCAAACTGCGGTCCCTGTGCTTGCCTAAGTTTGCCTACATAGGTGCTTTAGACAACTGAACTATTTCACCAGCTCAGTTTGTTTTATTATAGCTAGGGCTTGGATAGAATTAAAACAGCACTATGAAGACTCCATGCAGAATATGAGATAACAGAGTTTTTCTGTCTCTAAGGCCTGACAGCAATTGAAATACTGGCTGTTAAGGTCTGCTTCCTAAGTGGTTAAGAGTTAAAAGCTCCCTCTGGGAGGCTGCTTGTGTAAACAGGAGTAGCCAAGCAGCTCAGCAGGAGAGAGATGGCTGGATCTACAGATAATGGATAAACTGACCATTAAACATTCAAATAATCAAGAAATAACTCGACTAAGCAAGCAGTGGATGTCACATCGCCAAACTGTAGGGCCTTTTATCTAGGATTTTCTTTTAACTTGGCTGGAAAAACTCCTAGAAGAGTCAGTCTCCTTGTAATCTTTCCCTCTCCAAATGTCAGTGTGCTTATATAATACATGAGAGAACTAGGATGTTGGAATAAGAACAGTTTATAAAGTAGTTCCAGTGAGACTGTAATATCTGACTATATAAACACATTCATCTCTGGGTTCTCTAATTTACATTTACACATTGTTGATAAACAACCCAAGACTATTTTTGTCTGGCGGTGTAGTGTGTCTGTTGTTGGCAAGATATATACCATATATTGTAGCAGAGGTGTCAGATGTAGAGCTTCTATTTCTGAAAAATAACACTTTCTCTTTCTGAAAAGCCCCACATGTATTCATTATACAAAGCTACCGACTCTAAGATGATTGGTTTATATTTGAAATTCCACAGTTTGGGGTTTGTGACACATTTCAGGAGCTCTGAAAAAGGCGGTAATGGATACTCTGCAGGCTGCTTTGTCCTGAACAGCTGCTAGAGTAAAATATTTAATGTCTCTTTCACTACTAGGGTGACATTTTCCTGTGGCCCTATCACACAGGTTACGAGCTAGGTATTCCCCTGGCTGTCAATAATTCAACGAACTCAGGTGAATTTGAGCCCCTGCAAGGGCGGTCGTAACTTAGCTGTTCTGAAGTGTCAGTTGGGTGACATGTGTTTTTCCCCTCCTGTTGGAGCCTCTCACAGAAGACTAATATTTACTGTACCTTCCCTGGGGTCAAACTGGGTACCATGAGCTTCCTGTATATTAAGATCTTTGGATCTGTACGGCAGCCACAAAAGGCAGGCACCACTCATTACTTTAACCATTCTAGATGGTCAGCTGAGGAATAGTGATCTATTAAATTTTTTCTGTGCCCATCTGGCTTTGTTAATGCTAAAACTTCCTGCTGATCAAAAGAGCAAATATATCTCTTTGGATGCTGTACAGATGGAGTGGCCTTAGCTTATAATATAACACGGTTTTCTGCAATATTCATATTCACACACTTCTAAATATTTAGTCAGTCAATCCCTTGTATAAATAAATAAATAAGTAAATAAATAAATATTATGTATTTAGTATAGGATCCACCAGGTCTCACTACACAGACTGCACTCGTGGTGATCCTCCTGTTTTTTAGCCTCCCAAACTCTGGGATTCCAGGCCCAATGCCACCATACCCAGTCTCAATTGCCATCTCAACATGCCTGTGAGGCAGGGCCAGCATGGCAGGCCAGAGATTGAACCTCTGGCCCCTGCATCTGCCTAAGCAGGCACTTTAATCCTCTGAACTATCTGGCTGGCCCCTTAAGTAAATAAACACCTAGACCTATTTCTTTTTTTCTATGGTCTATGGAAAAGCTTATCCGACATCTGCACAATTTAACATCTGTGTTCTCGAGGGGTGACCAAGGCTGCACAAGGCAGGCCGCACCTTGAGAGCTTGTGTGGTGGGTGAGCACCCATGCCCTGCATCCATGGTGGCAGGTGTTCATGTATCAGTCCCTGCGACAGATCATGTTTGGCTTATTGTTTTAATAGGGGAAGATTTCAAACATATACGAAAATAGAAGCAATCATACCCCACACTCCCGTGCCCATGGCCACAGCTGGCATGGATTGATCTGTACCTCCTTCCACCTCCTCTGTTCCCGCAGCACTGCACAGCCCACTGGGCCAGTGCACCCTCCCATTCCATCTCACTCTGAAGTTTATTTTATTTGTTCCTATCATGATGTAGCCAAGGAAAGTTGCTTGCTAAGCAGACTTTTTTTTTTTTTTTGGTCTTTTTGTCATTTTGAGACAGGGTCTTGCTATGCAGTTCAGGCTGGCCTTGAGCTCACCTTTTTGCAGCCCAGGCTGGTCTCAAACTCACACCAATTCTCCTGCCTCAACCTCCCAAGAGCTGGGACTACAGGCATGTGCCACCACAACTAGTTTCTTTTGCTTCTTAAGAGCTCTGAGAACTGGATATAAGGTTGATTTCTGAATGTAATTCTTTATTTATTTACTTTTTCTCTCTTTTTTTTTTTTTTTTGTCCTTTTGAGACAGGGTCTCGCTATGCAGTTGAGGCTGGCCTTGAGCTCACTTTTGTAGCCCAGGTTGGTCTCGAACTCACACCAATCCTCCTGCCTCAGCCTCCCAAGTGCTGGGATTACAGGCGTGAGCCACCACGCCCGGCTTCTCTCTTTCTTTTTTTTTTTTAAAGATTTTTAAATTTTTCTTTAATGTACTTTTCAATGGCTTCTTTAGATCATATTCTGTAAAAGTACATGGAAACCTTCTGCAGTGTGAAATAACCCTACGTTTATATTCTGACTCTGTTTTCATTTGACTTCAGTTTCCCACTATTAGGAACTTACAATAGTTCATAATAAACTAAGTTTTATTGAGGGGAGAATGTTATGCTTTTCTGATATCTATACATCTCACTTTTCTGATGAACTGCAACCCTGGAATTCCTCACTCCATAGATATCTTGAGTCTCAAATACTCTGCACTGGACTAAGAGTTTTACATAAGATTAAGATTCCCAAGGATGAGATGTTCTAGCTCAGAGACTGAGTGCTTGCTTGCCTGCTGTGAGCGTCTGTGAGGCCCCAGGTTCTATCCCTAGACCAAGCAGGGAAGTTTCCTAAGGGCACTTTAAAACAGGGAACATATACATCTTATACCTGAAGGAATAAGACTTAGTAAGTGTATCTTGACTAAGGTCCTGTAGGGGGTTAGGTGGGAGAGCTGGGATTTCAACCCCTGTGTGTCTTTGTCTATCTTCACCCCTTAACACACTTCCAAAATCCCACTTGGGAAATACAAAGAATGGGATAGGGTACTGACCATTAAAATTTACTTCTCTGTGTTGGAGACAAAAACAGCCATAACACAAGTGAGGATGTGAAGAGCGGTTTGGGCAGCAAGTGATTTGAGTGCAAATGACAAAGCCATTACATTGGAATCAGAGGATCTGGAAAAGAAAGAAGATACCTTTGGCCTCTGTGAGTGTCCTTGTGTGTGCCCAGAGTGAAGGTGAAGTCTGTAGTGGAAGAGACCAGAGCAGATGTTGCCTCTTCAAGTTCTCATACAGATATGAAATTCAGGGCTAGGGAAATAGTTCAGAGGTCAGTCCTGCCTGGCAAGCACAAGGCCCTGAGTTCGAATCCCGGTCCTGCCAATAATAATAATAATAATAATAATAATAATAATAATAATAATAACAATGATAGCCCACTGTGGCAAAAGTGCCTTAGGTTCCCCACCACTGCATTAAATGTTTCTACATGGAGCATGGCTGCTTTTAAAGGCAACCTGAAAATCTCAGGGATTGCCTTCTAACCTATGGCAGCCATCTGGTGAGTCGCTGATTCATTCTGATTTTAGAATATGTCCAGAATAATTGTTTCTACTTCGACAACAAAATGTAAATCCCATTTAAAAGATTGTCATTCTTATTGGTAGCCCAAGGTACTACTATCCAAATGGCAGCAACTAGGAAGGACAGTTCAGTTCTCACATGGCCTACAAACTGCACAGATAGAGCTGCTGGTTTAGGCCTGAGAGCACTGAGCAACAGCTTGCCTGCTGACAGATCTCCCAGACAAAGAGGCAGAGTCGGTGGAGATGCATGAGTACAGCTTGGGGTGAATGCCAGCCATGAACGCAGAGGTCAGCATGCTCAGCAGGCCTGGCGATCTTGTGGTGGCCCAGTTAGTAGCTAAGACACCAACTGTACATCCTCGGCGTAGCTCGGTTTTCACTGATGGATGTGGCAAGACACCAGGCATCGTAACTCTGAAATATCTAAAGAAGTGACGCTATGTAAATGTAATGTACAACCCGTGTGGAGTGTTTTTTCAGACATGCTTCAGAAAAATATTAATTAGCTCCAGAGCTCTAAAGTTCCAATCCATGTGACGTTTGAGGGTTTTTCTTCAGTTGTGTATGTGCAGACGCTTTGGGTTCATTCCTAACTTGGCTGAATTGTGAGTTATTTAAGCCCTTTGGTAATTCTTGATGCTTTTTTCTTTATTTTTGTCCCCTCCCCTTTTTAGGGAAGTGTCTACAGGGTGTTCAGGATCTCACTACTACTACATCAGACTCATAGTGATCTGATCCTCCCAAGAGCTGGGATTACAGGCTTGTGCCACCATGCCCCATGTCAATTGCCATTTCAGCAAAACCTGGGGGCAATGCCAGCACATCAGGCCTGGGGATTGAACCTCTGGCCCCTATGTCTGCTTGCGGTTACTTTAATCTGCTAAGCTATTTGGCCAGCTTTATTTTTGTACTTAATTCCATTTTCTTTTTTCTAATAAGAGCTCTGGGAAGCCAAGAGGATTAATATGTGGTGACATCAGGTTCGGGCCAGTCAGATTTACTTTGTTGAGAATGTATTCATGGCCTAATCTGCTCACAGGCAGCTGAGCTTTGTGGGTAGGGAGCAGGTGGGATGGCAGAGGGGAACCCCGCTACACAAGGCCCCTCCCTGACCTACAGGGCACAGTGGCAGCTGACTCTGATTCCAAAATAAAGGACTGAGATTCCTGACTCAACTCAGAAGTCTACAGTGTGTATTCACTTAAATCAGACTAATATTTTGGGGACATTTTCAGGTTAGTCATATGTAAAACACTGCAAGTATTTTAATAGTATTAGTAATAGTAAGATAAAGCCCTGAGTCATATTATGATAACAATAGGGTTAAAAGAATGTTTTTTCTTTATTGTTCGAGTTCAGTTGTATTCAAGAAAGTCATTTCCATAGTTCAGTGAGGGGTTGAAGTCTGGTGGGTCTGCGGAAAAGGGGAGATGTGGAAGAGAGGCCAACTCAGACATTTTTGTTGATATTTTACTTCACTCTAGCATGTCAAAATATACTGCATATTCTCTCCATACTACATATTCCTGTGGGGGTAGGGAGGAGATGGATCATGAAATGCTAATCAAACCCAAGCCTTCCTCACTGTCAGCTGCACTCCAAAATTTGCTGTGATAGTTTCAGGAGTCACAGGATCTCTCATTCTTAGTTCCTGGGACAGGTGACTGGGTGGGGCACTGGTCTGGTCTGCACGTGCTTTCCCTTTTAAAGCCTTCATTTTTCAAACTGAGTCCCACTGCCCCAGCAACTCTGCAGAGGAGGATGCCAATGGTGGCATCTGGGAAACCACCAGGCCAGTGCAAGGCCAGGGAAGAGAGGTAACAGAGGCCATGAGAAACTGGAGTATGAACTCTGGTAGCTTCCTTCCACTGTACAGAGGGCAAAATTTTTAGCAATGTTAGAAACCTGGATTCTAGAAGATGGGGGAAACTCTGACAAGGGCCGAGAGGTGTTTATGGCCTGGAACTCCATTTTATACCCTCCCATTTCCTTACTTTCCATAGACAGCCCTTTCCAGGCCTGTCGTGATCTGGTAAGTTTGTATTTGTAATCCCATGGAAGAGTCAATGGAATTCTAGTAAATGAATTCCAGTCTACCGCTTCCAGTGCAACCCATGATGAAAATAAAGACACTAAGGCATAACTGGAGGTGTGGGCATCACCAAGTCTAGCTGGGGTGATAGCTAACTGGTACAAAGGCCATGACCCAACGCTGAGCTCAGGTTGTAATAATTGGTCAATAGGACAGTGGCTTCAGGATGGTGATATAACATGTGAGTGACTTGAGCTAGGTGAGACAAAAGGACTGAAGTCACCTCTGCAATATGGAGAGAGGAGGATATGCAGAAAGAGAAACCTGCGTAACACAACTGATGCAGCAGCTAATATTTTGGGGTCAGTGCTTCAGCTCTGAGGTCTAACTTTTTATACCCTGGGAGGTCAGGTCCTCTTTCTCCAGGCTCAGTCCCAGCCCACAGCATGGAGCACAGCTCTCTCTCACATGAAACATGGCTCACACAGCTTCAGGGGAGCTATGGGGTGGAACAACCCTGACCTATCGCCTTGCTTCGAAGATCACTGCCAGCCCCTCAGCTGGACCAATTTGCACTGCTTAAAGCCAGTTGAGGGGATAAGAAAAAGTCCTGGCCAGCTCTGTGTGTATCAATCCATGGAAAATGGAAATAGTCCTCCACAAGTTTCCATACCAGTAAGCCCTTAAATGGAGAGAGCCGAGAGTCAGGACTGTTGGGCACCAATTAGAGAGCCAGTGTACATTTAACTGTGTGTCTCTTAGTTATTTGTTTTCCCAGATATAAATTGGATTAATTATATTTTCACAGGTGTGTCACACAATGGTGTTATTAGGTACAATTAAGACAGTGAGTGTAGTGATTAAGAGCATAGACTGTGACAAGGAATTGTGTTACTAGCTGGATATCCTTGGGCAAAGAAGTTCTTGCAGTGTCAGTTTCCTCATCTATAAAATGAGGATAATAATGGACAAATGAAAGAAGATAAGCAAGTTCAGTGGCCGGGGCAGAGCCTGACGCATATGCTGTTGTGCTTCTGTAATTGTTTACCTCTACTGTCTCAGGCAAAATACTGAAAACTTTGGAAATCTTGAATAAGAAATGTTACTCAAGGTAATTAAACCCGTTACATCTGTACGTGGGCATGCTCCTGTGAATGGCTCAGAATCCGAAGGCCCAGCCAACCGCTGGCTATTGAGAGGAAGTCGTACAGTGCGTGCAAGGCCATAGAGGCCCATCTAAGGGACGCATGAAATATTAATCATATGTTCGAAGTATCATCTTGGCCTGAAACTTAGGGTATGAACTCTGCTGTCTGGGAAGAGTTTGTAACCTAAGCTGAGTTTAAATACAGCCAAGGAGATTAGAGGTTCACCATCAGATGTGGCCCTCATTCCTTAGATGTTAAGGATCTGGAATTTGTGTGGCTGTTAACTTTTGGGTGGAAAGGGAAGTTAGGTTTTCTCGAAGAGTCTTGTGGATACAGGGGGCAAGCTAAGAAAGGCACCCGAATCATACCTGGTATGCCAAACTTGATCATATACAGTGGCCATTGAAGGGTATATTTGAGCTATATCTATGTTTTTATTTTCAGTTAAGGGACACAGCTATGGAGATGATCTAAAGCAAGGTTAGGCGGGATCACTAAGGAAAATGATTAATTTAAGTGGTTGTTGTCACTGACCTCTGTCCAGGCGCTTGGCAGGGGGCACAATCCTAACACTCAGAGACAGCTTTTCTCCCAATTTGAATAGCACTGAGACAACTCCTAAGAGAGATCGGGACAAAGACAGCTGGTTGAATTCAGACTGCACCACCCTGGAAAAATCACCTAATTTCTCTAAGTCCAGAAAGTGGGGATTCTCACTTCCTTCTGGATGTTTTTCAGGGCTTCCTGAAACGTACCTCAACCTGTAAGCACCCACTCAATGTCTAGATAAAAAGATTGGTTAGGTATTATTGGTTACTATTTTAGAAAGAAGATCAGAGAATTGTAACTCTTCTTTCAGTACAGATGTCTTTTCCCAAAGTAGAGGTTTTAGTTCATGTGTATAATCCAAGCCATTTAGGAGGCTGAAGCAGGATTATTGCCAGGTGGTGGGAGACAGATGCATATTTAACCCCAGAGGATTTTAGCATAATGAAATATTCTGATTCTGATTCTTTTTTTTTTTTTTTTTTTTTTTTTTTTTTTTTTTTTTTTTTTTTTTTTTTTTTTTTTTTTTTTTTTTTTTTTTTTTTTTTTTGTCTTTTTGAGACAGGGTGTCACTATGCAGCTCAGGATGGTCTTGAACTCACATCAATCCTCCTACCTCAGCCTCCCAAGTGCTGGAATTACAGGCGTGCACCACCATGCCTGGCTATATTCTGATTCTATAGTGTTGCATACATATTGTTATATAGCTATGAAGATGATGTGTTGTGTAGATTCGTAAGTCCTAACAAACTTATCACTGTGGAGATATTGGTACTGAGGGAGGCTGTTTGTGGAGTCAGGTACATATACAAAACTAACTCTATGCCTTCCTTTCATTTTTACTGTGAGTCTGTAACAACTCCAAAGAAATTGCTTTTTTAACAATAACAAAGTTTTATCTAAAAACTTAAATAAAAAAATAAATGAAATAAAAGTTTGAGGCCAGCCTACAGTTTACTGATAGTAAGGCCAGGGAGGTAGCTAAGCACACTAAGCACCTGCTTAGGCAAGCACAGGGACTGGGGTTCAATCCCTGGCCCCACATGCCATGCTGCCCCTGTCCTCCCTGGATCACTCAGCTGGCCACTGAGACAGAGCATGGTGGCTCACACCTGTAATCTCAGCTCTGGGGAGCCTGACAATAGGAGGATCACTGTGGCTCCATTCTGCATACTGAGGCTTTGTACAAAATACATTTAAAAAACAAACAAAACAAAACAAAAAAGCAATTTATCGAAAGTAAGACCTTGTTTCAAAACAGAATAAAACAAGCTGGTATGGTGGTGCATTGCTATAATCCCAGCACTTGGGAGGCTGAGGCAGGCTTTTTTGGGAGTCCAAGGCCAGCCTAAACTGCATAGTGAAACCCCATGTCAAAAAAGACAAAACAAACAAACGAACAACGAAACAAAAAAGGAAGGCTGAGTTTGTAGGTCAGTGGCAGCGTGTTCCTGGCTTAATCCACATACTATTGCAAAAATAACCCTGCACATTTTATTTATTACTTTCTTTTGTGGCACCAGGGACTGAGTACAGCCTTGCTCATGAAAGCCCTCTGGCCCTGAGCTCCGCACATAGTATTCACAGCGCTGTGTGATAGCGCACAGTTTTGATTTCTGCCTCCCCCTACATTTAATTTTGGAAAGTATTTCCTGTGTTTCCACCACTAGCATTTTTAATGGGCATATTGAAATCATTAAAGTCTGTAAAACCATTATCTTATTGAATACTCAAGTAATTTCTCTTCCTGCTTTTTGCAGCTACAAACATTTTTCTTTCTTTCTTTCTTTCTTTCTTTCTTTCTTTCTTTCTTTTTTTTAAAGAACAGAGTTTCTAGCTGGGAATATAGCTTGGTGATATAAATGCCTGCCTGGTAAGCTCAAGTACCCAGGTTCGATCCCCAGTACCTCATGCCATGCCGACCCCACTCCAAGTCTGCCACTGCAACTGGGTGTGGTGGCGCACACTGGGGAGGCTGTCAGGAGGATCACTCTGTGAGCTGTGTAGTGAGACCCTGTACCAATTAAAAAAATAAATAACTTTTTTTTTTTTTAAAGAGAAGAAGAGAGTTTCCCCTATACTAAGGATTGAACTCAGGGATTTGCTCTGTGAAACAAGTACTGGGTTCTGCTTGCCTGCCGTCTGTCCAGTGACAGTGCCTCTGCAGCAGAGAATAAGACCTGCGACAACGGGAACTTCATCTGCCTTGCTCGTTACGCACACCTAGTCACTGAAAATCATAACCGGGACATTATATAGCCTATAAGTGTTTGTTGGATGAGTAAGACTACTGATAAAATATAAATTCAGCAGTGAAAGCATGACTCAAACAAAAAATTTTTGGCTTGAAAAAAAGAACAGAATTTCTTGGTGAATTATCAGGAAAGCATCTGTCAACGAGCCTCTCAGTTCAAACATGTCTTTAGTGTTCTTGACGCAGACATTTTGTTTTCCACAAGGAGGGCACTGATTCTGGTGTCAGTAGAAGAGAGTGTGCACATGTATGAGAGAGAAGGAAGGTCAGTTCATTTTTCCTTCCCTGGGCAGGCATTATGCTAGTCGTCAGGTATTACCACAGGCATCAAATGGCGTCTTACGTGCTCACTGATGTCTTTGTTATAGTGAGAGTAATCTTTCCTGTGTGTGGTTATTCTGGTTTACTTACCACAGCTGCCCTGTCCATCCCTGATTAGAACAAGCTGTTGTCATTGAAGCTAGATAGGGAATGTAAACCATCTTGCCTTAGCTGGAAACTTTTAAAGTTTGTGTTCAGTTCTAGAAATCTGTGCCAATCCTTGTGTCTTTCTGTAGTACATGTAATCTTTCTATCAATAGCTTGATGACTGTTTCAACATTAAAATAACCACAGACATCCTGAAAATTTTGCTCCCAGAGAGCTGTCAATTACAAAGGTCCTTCTATTTTATATCATTTAAGCATGAATAGAATTTTAAATTCCAATAACGGTGGCAATAAAGATGGAGCCATTGGCCCTCACCAGTAAGGATGAAGCTTGAGTATAAGAATAACAATGTTTTTTCTTTTGATAATTTTTGTTATGATGAAAGTACACTGTGGATTGAGGCTGAGTCTCCAAAATAAACATTTGGGGAATTCTGGCTTTCTTTTCCTTTGAGAACCAGTTCTAGTCTTTTGTATACTTTTTTTCCCCCTTAGTTTTCCAGACAAAGAAATGGTGACTCCACCCTGTCTTTAATTTTGAACACATTTTTCTAGCTGTCACCACCCTAACTCAGGTCTGCCTGGCTCTTTATTTTCTTGCAGATTGAACCAAAGGTATGATAAGCTACAGTCTCTTTTATTTTTTATCTTGAGACAGAATCTTACTGAGCCGGGCGTGGTGGTGCACGCCTGTAATCCCAGCACTCGGGAGGCTGAGGCAGGAGGATCAGTGAGAGTTCGAGACCAGCCTGGGCTACAAAACTGAGCTCTAGGCCAACCTGAACTGTACAGCGAGACCCAGTCTCAAAAAGACAAAAAAAAAAAAAAAAAAATTCTCACCGAGTTTCCCAGGCGGGCTTTGTACTTGCGGTCTGCCTGCCTTGGCCTCCTGAGTAGCTGTGATTACAGGCATGCAAGGCCGCACCACTCGGCTAGCCGCGCGTCCCTTTCCTGCGCTGAGTGACGCTGCAGCATGGGCCTGCAGGCGTAATGTGGATGAAAGACCTGTGGCTCTGAGCTGCTCAGGGTCCAGCATGGCTTCTGAATGCCCTGCGTCCCGGGCTCTTGTCTTCCTACACTCTGTCCTCGAGCTGCTAAGGTTAACATTGTTCGGATCCCGTTCTCACCAGGCACCTTCAGTGTTGCTCTCCATCCCTGGAAACCTTGCCAGGACCACGTGGCCTGGGGAAGATGGAGTCCTGCCAGCCTTTCTCCAGTTCTTCTCTGTCACTGTAAACGGGGCTGCCTGGTCTGTCCATTGTACCTCCTGCCTCTGAGTCCATATTCTAGCTGCTCCTCTTCTGAAAACCCCTTTCCATTCAGCCAGAGCTCCCGACTGCTTCTGTGCATCTCACGTCCAGCTCTAGCACAGCCAGGAAATAAGGATCTCATGATATGAGTTGGAAAGCAGGAGTGGAGACACCCTCAGGGGGGACAGGGGGACCAAGTCTGCTTCTCATGCATCTCCCAACCACCATGAGGTGAGCAGGCTTCCTCCACCACAGTCCCCACCAAGACAGACTGCCTCAGTGCAGACACGTGGACTGAGACCTACAGAACAATTAGCCAGAATAAACCTGTCATCTTCTTATTTTTTATTCATTTATTTGTCTGTACCAGCAATCAAACTCATGACCTGTGCTTGCCAGGCAGGTGCTGGCCCATTGAGCTATATTCCTGGTCCCAATCCATCATCTTTTTAAACTGGCTGTCTCAGGCACTATATTTTGTCCCCATAAGGAGATGTTTCACCAGTGGACACATGGGTGACCTATCGAAGCTCCAGACATTCTTGGACAGAGCCTGAATTGCAATGGAATCCACAACACATTTGCCCTACTGCATAGGACACAGATGTGGAGGGAGAGGAGCAGGATGCAATTTGCTGTTAGGAGGAGCGTGATAGCCCTGGGCAATTTCCTTCATGACCTCAGTTGTCTCATCTGTAAAGTGACAGTGATAATGTCTAACAGCACAGCTCAGAGCATTTCCATGACAACTGAATGAGAGTGTGTGTGAGCAAAACTTTATGAGCTGTAAGAAACAACCCCATGTTACCTAGAAAGATCATTATTCCTAGGATATATTGGAGGATTTCTGACACAGTTGGACTAATAAATCCTTTAATTTTATCTAGGATTGCTATGGTTTAAGTCTGAAGTATCCTCCAAAGACTCCTGGATTGAGGGCTTGATTCCTAATGGAGCAAAATGCAGAGGTGGGGCCTAGAGAGGTGGCTGGATCAGGAGTTACTGACCTCAGCCATAGATTGATCTGTGGATAAGTTAATTAGCTGAGTGGACTGTGTAGGAGGCACAGCCCAGTTGGAGGGAGTGGGTCGCTGGGCCTGTGTCTCTGAAAACTATTTCTCAAGAGCCTCGGCTCCCTGCTATCCTTCTGTCTCTCTCTGTCTCAGGCACTGTGAGGTGAGCAGCTTTGCTCCACGATATATCTGCCTTGGAGCCAGCAAAGCATGGACAAAAATCATAAGTCAAAGTATACCTATCCTTCCTTAACCTGCTTATGTCAGATACTTTTGGCACAAAATAAAGCTGTCTAACGCAAGGGAATGGGAAAACCAACCAAGAGACAAACCCTGCTCTTCTCTGAAATGTCCAAGTGTTGAGATTTCTCCTTTATATTTTGCTGTACTTGTCTTGGAGGTTGCGCGGTGGGAAATGCTAACCAGTCTTCTTTGGGGACAGAGGGCTCCAGGGTAGGAATTTGGAGGAACAGGAGGTGAAGCCGTGGATCCAGAGAAGTCTTTTCTATAATGAGCATAAGTCCTGGCTGAATTGCACCTACAGTAGTGTTAATAATGATCCCCTAGTTTTTACATTAATGACCCCCACTTTCTAGGTTTTTAAACTTTGATTTAGGAGGACAATGAAAAAATGAAATTCTTTTGTGCTAGGGACTATAATTATGTTCCTTCAGTAATGGTATAAAGTTTAAATTTAATCTAGATGTTAGATATGTTTTATTGCTATTGCTTCATAAGATTCTTTCTCTAATTACAAGTGTCATCAGGCTTGTCAGATTTTACTTTTGTGAATATTGGGCAGATTCCAAGCAGGCTGTAGCATGTGTCTGGAAGAAGCAGGGTAACAGAAGGTTTCTTTTCTCTTCTAGATGAGGGCTTCTCTTTGGAATAACTTAGAAATAATAGTGACCACATTAGGCACCTTATCGTAGACTTGTTACCTGTGATCAACGATGTATGCATTAATCACTACTGCATAACAAATTACTCTTAAGTCTGGTGGCTTGAAATATCTGCCATGTGCCATCTCACAGTTTATGGGTCAGGTGTCTGAGCGCAGCTTCGCCAGCTCACCAGTTTCCAACAACGGCATCATCCCAGCCTGGGGTCTCACCAGAAGGCGGAACTGAAGCATGATCTGCCTCCATCTTCATGCCCTTTCTAGCAAGATGGACCTCCCAAAGGTTGTCAGCCTGAGGGCCCCAGTCCTCTCTGCCTGGTGCTGGATGCCTGCTCTATTTCTTACCATTGAGTCTGTCCTGGGAAGCCACTTCCCCAGTCCAGGAAGAGGAGAGAGGCAGCCAGCAAGGTGGAAGTCACAGTTTTCTGTAACTAAATCACAGAAGGAATAGCCTGCCATCTGGGCCACGTTGTTTTGGTTAGAAGCAGAGAGCCCTTCCTGGCTCATGCCTGCCAGGAGGGGACTTCACAAGAGCACCGTGTTAGTCAGCTTCTGGTCACTGGGAGAGAATGTCTAATAATCTTACAGGGCAAAAGGTTTCTTTTGGCTCCTGACTTTGGATGCCTCAGTCTGTGCCCAGCAGACAACACAGTTGAAGGGCTTGCAGGGACCTCGTCTAATGACACAGGGAAGAAAGCAAGACAGAGAGGTTGGGGCCATGCAAGGATGCACCTCGCTCCACGTGATTCAGTGCAAGGCCTCTCCCAGCCAACCCGACACCTCACTCCCTGAGGAGTGATCATGATCCAGTTCCCCTCGTAAGCCTCATCACTCAGGAAACTTGGAGAACATTTTAGATCAAAATGGTCACATTCATGAGATGTAGCTGCTGGGAACATTGGACACCACTTTAGGTTCTGCTTGCCAGAGGTTTTTCTATTTTGTATGGAATATATAATGGACACATGGCATAAAACATATAGAAGTACAGTATACACACGTACATTTCATGTTACGTTAAATATTTTACAGCCTTATATTTAATAATAATAATAATACGGTGAAATGAGGAAAAATGTACTTTAGAAATACCCTTTCTTGGGCCAGTCTAAGAGCTCAGTGGACTAAAACACCTGCTTAGTCAGACTCAGGGAGCCAGGGTTCAAATCCTGGGTCTGCCATGCAGGCCCAGCCTCTGGGGCACACTGAGATGATGATTGAGACTGGGCATGGTGGTGCATGCCTGTAATCCCAGAGCTTGGGAGGCTGAAAATAGGAGAATCACTCTTAGTACAATCTATGTAGTGGAGTCTGATCTATGTACGTAGTGAGATCCTGTGGTCTCTGTACTAAATACATAAAAAAATAAATAAATTGGGGAGAAATAAATAAAAGAGATAAATAGACTTATTTCTTATTTATGAGAAATAAATTCTTATTGTGAACCTTACGAGCTATAAAGAGATGAAGAATGAGTAAGAACGAATATTGGGAGTCTTCCCATCTGAGGTTTGGGTACCCTGGAGACAAATCAAGTTATATAAAAAAGAGGTCTTGCTTGGGGACTTGGGCCTTTCTGGCCTTTGTGCTCCCATTGCTATTAGGCATGCATTCAGATCACTTTGTCCTATTATTGTAAAATGCAACTCTTGTGTTCCTATTTTTCCTTTATGTAAGTTTAGAAACATTTGATAGCAACAAGAGTTTTTGTTTTCTGAGTTCAGCGACATTGAGTTCTCTCTTTCTTTCTTTCTTTCTTTCTTTTGTACTGGGAATTGAATCCATGCTTTCACACTGAACTATACCCCCAATCAGCCCTACCCTATTTTATGTTTTATTTTGAGACAGGGTCTCTAAGTCTCTAAATTAGGGCTAGGGAGATAGCTCAGGGGCACAAGTGCCTGCCTGACAAGTGTAAGGTCCTGAGTTTGATCCCCAGTTCCGAAAAAAAAAAAGAATATAAGTTGCTAAATTGCCTAGGCTGGGTGCAGACTTGGGCTTCTCCTACCTCAGTCTCCCAGAGTATGGGAATTCAGGTTCTTATTGCTGTGAAGGCAGAAAACTAATTCTCTTTTGTCTATTCCACCCTTTTTCCCCACTCTTCTTCAAAGTCTCTTCTTCTGCAAAGGGAATGGGAAAGCCCCTTCATGGGTAATTGGTGGCAAGTCCTCATATATACTGGATATTGGATATTATAGGTCTAAGTTTGTTTCACTTTTTTTTTTTTTTTTTTTGTCTTTTTGAGACAGGGTCTCACTATGCAATTCAGGCTGGCCTTGAGCTCACTTTTGTAGCCCAGGCTGGTCTTGAACTTACCCTGATCCTCCTACTTCAGCCTCCCAAGTTCTGGGATTACAGGCATGGGCCACCATGCCTGGCTTTGGTTCAAGTTTTAAAATCCTGCTATTTACCAAACTCCTTTATACTTTGGAGACCCAGATGAAGAATGAGATACCACACTCTTAAAAGTTGGAAAATCTGAGTACCAAACTCTAACATAAATGATGCTTCTTATCAGAAGTGTGTAACAGATGCCATGCAAGGAAGTGAGTCTGTCAAAAAGGTAAGAATTACTGAGATGAGGAAGAGGGCAGCAGAGGGAATAGGAGAAAGAGAAATATCTATGTGTGTAGGATGGCTTGTGGAGTTGTACTGAGGATTTCTGCTGGTCTATGGGAAAGAGGAGCAGTTAATGATTAAATTTTTTTGGTCTGTTTTCAGTCTTTTTTCTCTTTTCCTCTCTTAATTTCTTACAAGTTTGTTTCCTTTTTCTAATTTTACATGTGTATATCTGGCAATCTGAACAACTAAGTTGAAAACAACACTGTGCAATACAAAAATACTGTCAAATTCATATTATTTTGTTTAGTGAAATGCTGCATCACAAATAGTAAATGATACCTCTTGCTTCCTGCCATCCCCACTTCTGTTATTTTTAAGCAGGCCTGAAGAAATTATGCAGTCTACTGACACAGGGATGTTGAGAAACAGTGGGGGATGGCAGTGCAGGAGAGAGGAGGAAGGCTGGCTTTCCTACTCGAAGGCATAGCTGGCCTCTGCCCACATGAAAATGATAAGGTGGGAGAGCCCTGGGCATCACACTTGAATTCTGTAGAAATCGTTCTATCATCATCATGAAACTGAGATAGACTAACTTATCAAGAGTTTTATTTAGCTCACAGTTTGGGAGGCTGAAAGTCCTTTAATGGCATGGTGCAAGCCTGAAGAAAGGCTTTGTCTCTTGGTTGTGTCACCTCATGGTAGATGGCAAAGGAAGGACATATATGGGAGCCACTTCTCAGACAGGAAGGCAGACAGAGACCAGGAGGATGGGACCAGGCTTAGGCTCTCATAGCTGCCCTCAGTGGAGAACCAACCTGTCTCCTGGGAAATCCCTCAGTGTCCTCCCAGGACACAACCCCACTGACCAAGGTCCTCCTGCTAGGTCCCACCTCTTCAAGGTCCTAGCCAACAGCACGTGGAACCTGGAGGAGCCAGCTGTGTGCACACTGTGACTTCAGGCTACTGATGACATGCAGGCCCTGACCATGCCCTTTGTCGGGAAAGAGCTGAGGACTGTGGAGATTCTTCCTCCTTAGTAGATAGAGTCTTTGAGTCTTTGTCTTAAAAGTCTTTCTCTCAGGAACAAGAAGCAGGGAATGGAAGTTTGTGCTTACATTGTATCTACTATTTGGCAGACATTGCTAGGGGCTTTCTCAGCCATTAGCTATCTAAATTAACCCCTATAGTATATGGAACATAGACATTCTTCCACCTGCCTTTTTCTCTTTTTCATTTTTCTTTCTTTTTGGGGCGAGGTGCTGTGGGAAATGTAGCTTCCATATGTTTAAATGCACCCAGGTTATAAGCTAATGAATAGGAGAGCCAAGACTTGAATGTAGCCGGGTGTGCTGGCTCTCGCCTGGAATGCTATCACTTGGAAGGCTGAGGCAGGCAGACTGCTGCAAACTAGAGGCCAGCCTGGACTACACAGTGGGTTGAAGGGCAGCCTCAACTATATAGCAAGACCCTGTCTCAAAAACAAACAAACGAACAAGCAAACAAACAAATAAATAAATAAAATATTTGGATGCAGATCCATGTTCTTTCCCCTCAGTCCTGCTGTCTTTCAATCCAAGCAGCAAATTCTGCTCTTGATCTGTGGGTGGCTACTCCATGAGCTGGAGGACCAGCAGTCCTTGGTCTGCAAACATTCGGACTGCTTGACGCTAAATTATGACCATGAAGGCATTCCCAGATGCCCAGCTCTCTTTCCCGACACCCTACTGGAGCAAGCCTTATTTATTTATTTATTTATTTATTTAGTCTTCTTTTTGAGACAGGGTCTCACTGTGCAGTTCAAGCTGGCCTTGAGCTCACTTTTGTGGCCCAGGCTGGTTTCGAACTTGCACCAATCCTCCTGCCTCAGCCTCCCAAGTGCTGGGATTACAGGCAAGCAAGCCTTATTTTCTGTTTCCTATGGCTCATTTCTTGAAAGTGAATTGCCACACACACAGTCACATTCCAACACTGGAGCTGTTCGTTCTGTAGGCACCATATGCATTGGGATATTAATTCCAGCTCTGTGAATGGAGCATTTGCCTAGCATGCCTGAGGCTCTGGGTTCAATCCCTAGCCCCACAGAAAATAAAAAATGACATGCTCTGTTACTTTTCACATTCAATGTGATGCTATCCAGACTGGGACACTTGGAAGACAAGGAAGGTGCCTTGAATTATGTCCATTTCCACTACCAGTTAGGATGTTTATTTACTTTTTTCAATGTAAAATTACATATTTATTTGATTAAATTATATATATTACAAAGCTAAAATCAAATGAGGCTTAATTCTTTAGAAGTACGCAGTGCATATTTTATCATTTTATGTATTTAGTACAGGGTCTGCAGAGTCTCACTACATAGAGTATCAGATCCACTGTGATCCTCCTGTCTTCTGTCTCCCAAGTGCTGGGATTATAGGCATGCACCATGGGGGTGGGGCTGGCACGGCAGGCTGGGCATGGAACTCCCAGCCCCTGTGTCTGCCCAACAGACACGTGTACTTTAATCCTCTGAGCTATCTGGCCAGCCCCTACAGTACATATTTTAAACATATGTTTACATAGCAACTTCAGGGGGCCAGGGAGATAGCTCTGTGGCACAAATGCCTGCCTGACAAGTGCAAGGTTGTGAGTTCGAACCCCGATCCCACAAAATAAATAAATAAATAAGTAAACAAATAAAGAAAGAAAGAAAGAAAGAAAAATAAAAGATATAAGGGTGTGGGAAGCCTTCATAAAGCCTTAAATATATATAAATGTTAAAATAAATATAATATCACAAATTCACTGATTTTCAGTTATTGCCAGGGCATCTGAAATGTAACCTCTGTGAAAAGGGAGGGATCATTGTGCTTATTAAACTGAGAAATTATGCTAACTAAACTTAGTTTCATGAGATCAGATCAATGCAATATTTAATTTAACTGCCATACATATTAGTATCATGATCCAGGGTTGTTTGTCAGGAAGGTGGATAGACATGTTCTCATCAAGGGTGCAGTGGTGGCTTGCAGTAAGTTTATAGCTGGTATCTTTCCAGTAAATGAACAGCAGCATTTTAATTACATACAGCAAAGGACTCTACAACCAACTTCTGAGAACTAACACTTAAATATGTGCCAAATGTTTGTTCTTAGACTAGAGAAAATGAATTTGTTGTAGTATTCCTTGTGACAGACAATAACTAGAAATTAGAATATAAGTTTAAGCACACTATTATAATGAAGATTTATATTGTAATGGCAAAACTGCAAATTGAAAGTAAAGTAAACTTTTGTGAAAGAAAAAGATATATAGCAATAGCAATTTCACACACACACACACACACATGCACACAACTAAAATATTTAGCATTTTTCTGTAGCTAAATAGATTAAAGAGCACTTCTAAAGACACATGGCCAGAAAGCCCTTAAACACAATATCACACTGGTGAGTTTTTAATAGTGGGAAATCTTTTGCGCATTTGTTGTGGGCAAAATGACTCACTTTTACTTTCCATGTATATGAGCATGAATTAGTGACAAAAAATGCCCTATGGGACTGGGTGTCGATGTGTTACAAGGTGTACCACCACAGCATCCTTACGTGAGGGCCAGATGCTTGTGTACCATTACCATTTGAAACTGTCTTTTCAAGTCACACAACTTTGATCTATTCAAAGAAATAAGACCTCCAAGTCAATATTTTATGCTTTTACTAAGAGATATTTTCCCTCTACTATAGCTGGTAGTTTATTTCACATCCCTAAGGCACACATGACTTACCCAGTTTAAGGGCATTTGAGGCTGACCTTTTTTGTGGGGGGGTACTGGAGGTCAAGCTCAAGACCTTGTGCTAGCCAGGCAGGGGCTAATGTCACTGAGCTATATCCCCAGTCCTTGAGGCTGACCTTTGTTTTGCTGCTGTCTCTTTCATTTTAGTCCAGGGTGTAGCACAGTTTTTTGTTTGTTGTTTTGTTTTGCTTTTTCTTTCTATAAAGGGTCAAAGAGTAAATAACACAACCTTTGAGGCCATGTAGTCTCTACTGCAGATACTGTATTCTGCCCTGCCTCTGTGGTGCTAAAGCAAACATACTTAAATGAGTGAACAAAAGTGTGTTCCAATAAAGACGTAAGAAAACATGCAATGGACCAGAGATAGTCCCTGAGCTATCTATCATTCGCCAATTGCTATCTAGACTGTAAGTCCTGTAAGGATAAAGACAAGATTGCCTCCTCCATGGCAGACGGTGGGCCAGGTGCTGGAGTTATTTTGATAAACAAGAAAGGTAGGTCTTTACCTCCAGTACCTTCAGCCCCTTAGCAGAAGCCTTGTTCTGTCTGGTGTGCATGGTAAACTCTTGTGCAATAGGTTGTTGGTGGGCTTGGATGAGTCACAACCCTAAAAGCTCCATGTGGTAGGACCTCCGAACCTGGTTCCTCTTTTCTCTTCTCATTGTCCTCGTGTGTTTGTCCTCAATCCAGTAAATGCTCAAATCTATTGCTGTGTAGTCCGCATGAACTGTGAGGATACGGCAGGAACTTTGATTGCAGCCAACTCTCAAAGTGACCCAGGACTTTGCTGGTGTTTATTTGCTCTTTCTCCAGGCCCCTGAGTGCCATTTGTGTGGTACTGAGTGTCCACAGACTGGGCTGTGTTCTTATAGAGTTTGTGGTCTAGTGTGACAGGCAGATGATAAGTTAGTGTGTATTTATAAAGTAGTGGTAAGTGCTAGGAAGCTGGCAGAAATGTCAGTGGTCAGAAGTGGTAGCCGAAGAACACAGATACCTGTTTAGTGGCTGGTGGAAGGGGACATTAAAGTTGAAACCTAAAGAATGAAGAGTAGGGGGCCCAGCAGGGATGGCTCAGTGGTCTAAAGCAACTGCTTAGGAAAGCTTGGGCAGCTGCAGGGACCACGGTTCGATTCCCGGCACCACATGCTGCGCTAGCCCTGTCCTCAGGGCAGGCTGAGCCAGCCATAAAAATAAACAAACAAACAAAAGTTCTGAAACAAGAAAAAAATAAATAAAATTAATAGCCGGGCATGGTGGCGCACGCCTGTAATCCCAGCACTCGGGAGGCTGAGGCAGGAGGATCAGTGGGAGTTCGAGACCAGCCTGGGCTACAAAAGTGAGCTCAAGGCCAGCCTCAACTGCATAGTGAGACCCTGTCTCAAAAAAAAAAAAAGACAAAAAAAAAAAGAATGAAGAGTAGGGCTGAGGATGTAGCTCAGTGCCAGAGCATTTGTGTGCAGGACTGGTTTGACTCCTGAGTAGGAGGTGGAGAGAGGGGAAAGAAAGAAAGACAGACAGACCGAGAGAGAGACAGAGACAGAGACAGAGACAGAGACAGAAGTACAGAAATGTGCTGAGGTAAAAAGGACCAATTTGCTTAAGGAACTGAGGGCAAGGTATGGAGCTGAGGAGTAGAAAACTAGAAGGAGGTTCTAGGAGTGTGCTGAGCCTTTGCAGGAAGCTTTTGAGGGCAGGAGTAGAGGCTTAATCTAAAGTACCATTTGAAACAAAAGTATATATAGTCTGCTCAGGCTGCCATGCAAGTAACATGCACCAAGTGGTTAAGCAATAGATATTTGCTCTCCTGTGGTTCTGAAGACTGACATTTCAAGAACAAGATGCTAGCAGGGTTGGTTTCTGGGGAGACCAGGCTCTTGGCTTGTAGATAGTTACCTCAGTGCTGTGTTCTCACATGGCCTTTCCTCTACGTGCACATGGAGAGAGATCCTTGGAATCTGTTCATCTTGTAAGAACATTAGTCTCATTGGAATAGGCCCTGATGTGCTGACCTTACTGTACCCTAAATGCCTTCTGAGTACAGTCACACTGGGGGGTTAGAGTTTGAACACCTGCACTGGGGAAACAATTCCATCTGTAGCACACAGGAGAGTCTGTATTTAATCCATGATGCATACGAGTCAGGAGAATGGCATGATTCTTGTGGCTGTGCAGAAGCTGATGATGACAGAGACCTCCTGCAGCATTTTGGGAGAGAAATGGTAGTGACCTGAGCTAAATCAGTGGCCAGCACAATGAAGAAGAAGGGACTGATGGGAAGCGTCCTTGGGGCCGGGTGCCTGGTCTTGCTGTGTCTTCTATCTGAACCCTCAATAACATAGATGTCTCTTGGTGGTTCAGTGTTGAGGGCTCGGTGTAGTACTGTGCACCTGGAAGGTGCTTAGTGGATTCTGAACGTATGCATACCTGTCTGCAGTGTACTGCAGCAGTCTCCATATGATCTAGGACCTGCTTTTATGGGTTGAGATTTAAATCTAAAAAGTTTCCTTACATAATTTAGAGCATCACAGAAATAACTTTTCATAGTTTTCCTATGGAAGTCTAAAACAACAAAGCTAAGCTGTCGGCACATGTGTCTCTATTACACACACACACACACACACACACACACACACACACACGCGAGTGGACACATGTGCATGTGCTCCAGAAGACCCTCCTTCAGCCTACACAGGCCTGCCTGGATGGTGAGGTGGCTGGTTTCTCCAAGCCTTGCTTACTTTGGATCACACACATGCGGGTTGTCAGATCCTTTCCTTTGCATTTGTCTGCCCTTTCTCTCAGCCTTAAAGAATTTAGCTTCTTTTGAGAACTCTGTCTCTACATGGTTGGCAGCATGGTAGCAATGGTGAAACTGGCTCCTTAGCAAGTGTCAGTGCCATTGAACTGTAAGTTTAAAAATGGCTGTCATGGCTTGGGCATGTGTCTCAGAATTCATGTGTTCTAAATTTAACCCAGAGTCCCATGCTAATGGTATTTGGAAATGGCATAGTTGGAAAATAATAAGAACTGGATGATGTCACAAGATCCTAGGAAGCCATTAATGGCTTTTTAAGAAGAGAGACCCAAGCTGGCCTGCTTGCTGAGTCTTGCATGCCCCCTGCATAGCATGGTGGAGGACGAAGACCCTTGCCAGCTCCTCAGCAGCTGGTACAGTGTTCCTAAACCTCCCAGTCTCCAGCACTCTAAGCTAAATAAACCTCTATCCTTTGTTGAATGCCTAATCTCAGGTACTCTGACCCATACAGCAACACAAAACAGTCTACGAGAGTGGCTAAAAGGTAATACGTATATATAGTTCTACACCATGCTCTTCAGCTTTGAATGTTTTCGCACTGCCATAATAGATCCTCGACTGCCCCTCATTCCCACCTCAAACTCAGTGTCTGTGACATGGGATAATAATGCTCCCCTCATTGGGTTGTCCCATTCTTCTCAGAGCAGGAGCTTGGTACTGTTTTTCATAACTTTGGTTCTGGAAGTTTTGTGATTGTTTTGCCTGTAAGAGTTTGGGAACTTGGGGGGCCAGGGAGATAGCTCCGTGGCACAAGTGCCTGCCTGGCAAGTGCAGGGTCGTGAGTTTGAACCCTGGTCCCACCAAAAAAAAAAAAAAAAAAAGAGTTTGGGAACTTTTAGGAAAATGTATTACATCTAAATACTAGCTAAAGCATAGCTGCCTCTAGAGTATGTTACAAAACAAAATAAGGCTAATTTGAGTTCAGTCTTAAGAAACAGTAATTTATGAGCCCATGGAAAATCTGAAAAGGGGGAAATGTACTTTACTTTATAGCCAAAACAAAACTAAAGTGAGCTTCAAGTAGCTGTGTCTACTGGCCATTTGCATTTGCACCAAGAAAAAGGAATAAAAGGAGATGCACAGAATGATGCCCAGAGAGCAAATGCTTTTACAGCTGTGCTTAGCCTGCATAGATTCATAACATACACTCGTATTTTAAAAGGATAATCTAATTCCTTTCTTGATGAGAGACAGCCTTATGCATTTATTTATACCAGGACTCAAACTCAGGACCTTGCACCTCCAAGCAGGCGCTGTACCACTGAGCTATACCCCCTGCAAACTTGAAGCCATAAGAGCACTCCTAGTATTTGCTATTATAAATAACTTTTCTAGTTATAAGAATAATAGCACACACCAGTAATCACTAATGTTTATGAAGACTTATTGTAGCTGTCAGCTGAGTTGAGTGCTTTTGTGTGGCTCATTTTAGCAGTGTGCTCATCTGATGAATTTTTTTGGGGGGGGGTGGGACTGGGATTTGAACTCACTACCTTGTACTTGCCAGGCAGGCACTTGTGCCATGGAGCTATCTCCCCAGCCTCATCTGATGAAATTTTGAGTGAATAACCAGCACTGTTTTCTACATGTTGATCTGTAGCTCACTTTCAGGCTAACACATTTGGACTTCTGCATCATCACTAAATGCTTTCTCATGCACAATCTAAGTTAGTGTGCACTCATTATCATGCCCTGTGGTGGGAGGACACACAATTTCCTTATCAGTGCACAAGTATTGCACAGCCAAGTTGCTTCTGTCTCTTACTGTTATAACTAGTACTCTGAGAAACAAAAAGAAACTCCATATAAATACTTCAAATTTCCTAATTATTCCCTTGTGAGAGCCCAAATTATTATTATTATTATTATTATTATTATTATTATTATTATTATTATTTTGCAGAACTGGGATCAAACTCAGAACCTTGCACTTGCCAGGCAGGCACTTGTGCCCCTGAGCTATCTTCCTGACCCTTAACCCAAATTTTTGTGATGCCCAAAATGTTAGATTTAGTGTAAAAGCATCAAGCAGCTAACACAGTTTCACTCAGGGCAACTTACACTCGATTAAAATATGTAATAAGCTATAACATACAAATAGAGTATAGAAGAGCTCTCCTTGGAATGCTGTTACTTTTGCATTTTAGTAATTATTTTAGTAATAATTTTAGTAATTATTGTGAAGTCATTTTACATCCTACAGTTTGGGTTTCCTTCTCAATATAGAACAAGTAATGATAATTTCAGCAGTGAGATGTGGAATGCCTCTCAGGACCTCTGGCTACAGTGATTTCAGGGGAGGGTCTGGCATGCAGTTATCACTATAAACGTGAGCTGCTATCCATAACAATACTGAGTACATGTAGTGTGAGGCTTAGATAAATAGTGCCAGGCTCTGTGTCTCTCCTCAAGTAATCTGTGGTATTTGTGTCAATATTTTTTCAATATCAGTATAACAAAAGGTGTCCTTGTTACCTGTGTAGGGTCACTTCTTTGAGCAGTAGACATGTAAATTCTAGCTAGGGAGACAGGATGGTGGTAGTTACAAAGTTAGAAAGATGAGCATTCCTGAAAGTCGTTAGGAACTGTTGAGGATTTAGGGTTGTATTAACAATGTGTCATAGAATAAAGGCTCAGCATATCAGCATTAGCAAATACCGGAACTCCTGAGGGAGTGGTTTCCAAAAAGAAACTCAACTCCATGAATACACAGTACAAATAAATGTGCCCCTTTTATAAAACTTACCAAAGTACCTACTCTTGCTAGCAGGACCATACATTGTAATTGTTTGCCCGTATCATATTATTTTACTGTTGGATATGACCTACTAAGTTTATTTCACTGGGTAGAAACTGACCATTTGCCTTTAGCTCCTGTCCTTGTCTTGAAAAGGTGGGAGGTGTAGCTGGGGGTGTGGTTTAGTGTGGAGAAGTTGCATAGCACCTGTGAGACCCAGCTCTACACATGCACCCACACACAGGTTTGCTAAATTTAACTAATAGTGAATGTGCTGGTTTGCATATTTATTTATTTATTTATTTATTTATTTATTTATTTATTTATTTATTTATTTTAAACTTTATTCATGTTATGGCCAGCTCAGCCTGCCCTGGGGGTGGGGCTGGTGCATCATGTGGTGCCTGGGATTGAACTGCGATCCCTGCAGTTGCTTAAGCTTGCCTAAGTAGGCAGTTTAGACCGCTGAGCTATCTTGCTGTCCCTGTGCTGGTTTGCATATCAAGGTAAACATCTGGGTTATCATTTAGAAATAGTTAAAAGTACAGTAATGTCTTATTAAAGGGTGTTATAACACGATGTGGGTAGGATTCAACCAAAAGCTGGGCCAGAGTCAGTATTCTCTGTGGTTTCCCTTTTTCTTCAACCAGGTAGTCTCATTTTGCCAGCAGAATGAGTACAGAAAGAGACTCAGAAACAACATTCGAGGAAGACTCTCAGCCAAATGATGAAGTGGTCCCCTACAGCGACGATGAAACTGAAGATGAACTCGAAGACCAAGAACCTGCTATTGAGCCAGAACAGAACCGGGTCAACAGAGAAGTGGAAGAAAACCTGGATACAATCAGAAAAGGTAACCACTGGGTGGGCCTGGTGGGCCTGGTACTGGGAACTGTGCGGTAGATGATCATGCCTGTGGTGGCAACGCGTGCCAAGGAGGACGGGCCCATTTCACGACATCCCTGTTCCAAGGATGAGCAGGGAACATGCCCGTGCTCCTCAGTACGGCAGAACTGGGAGACCACCTGACAAGTTCTGTAGAGAAAATAGAACACCTTGGTTGCTGTGTTATATTTTTTAAATTGAGTTGTATAAAGAAAGTTTATCTTGATATTGCATATAGCAATTTAATAAAGTATACATGCCAATTTGGGGATGTAAATCATTTGTGTTGATAAATTGTTGGCACACATTACATAAATAACTGTGTGTATGTGTATGTACTAATTGGAGCCATTATTAAGAAATTATATCTGTGTTTACATGTGTATGCTCACATGCTCCCAAGTGGAGTAGTAAGGGCAGTATCTGGTGCAAATTCCTTGGCAGTGCTCAAATAAGTATACTTCAACAAATCAACCAAAAAGTAGATGCCACTTTTTGAAGTCTGTCTTTCATTTGTCCACAAAACCTTGGAGTGCCACGCGGTGAAACAGCTTCTCAAAAGTATTTCAGAAGTGTGGGCCCTTTGGGGCAGTGATGCTGGGCTGTTCTCCATAGGCTTTAGGAGTCCAGGACTGGGCCCGGGACACAGCCTTGTACCTTTTCACACCTTTAGTTTCTTCCCTCCAGTGCTTCTTGGCAGCTTAGTGGACCTGGAATTTCCATACCTTTTGTTCAGTCATTTGTGAACGGGAAATGGCTTTGGCTCACTGGCAGGAATTTTTTAATGGGTCTCCACTTGCCACCAGTGGCCTGTCCTCTACAGCCTGTGCCTCTTGCCCAAATCCTGCCACTTTCAGAGTCACAGTCTTGATCAGGGGACTTCTCAAATGTAGGGGAAAGCAGAAAACATTTTAGGCTCTGCAGACCACTTGGCCTCTGTTGTAACTGTTCAAGTATCCTAGGAAAGTGGCTGCAGCCGCTAGGTCACTTACAGCTACCAACTGTATCTTACTTTGACTTACTACTGTCTTTCTTGTATGACATTTTTGCTACTTGCTAGTGGAAAATTTCCTGCTAATTCTCTACCACCCTGGCAAATTCACCTTTGTCTGTGGCTTTACTGAAGAAGTTGAGCCATTCTTGGGGCTTGCACCCTGGATTTGACTTCAGGCTGAAATTATTTCCTGCATAGTTACTTGATTCCTGAGGAGAGCTGGTGTTTGCCACCCACAGAAATCTGCATGTGGCACTGCTTGCCACTCTCCAGATATGTCTCCTGCATGTCCTTACAGTCACCTCTGGTTTCATCTTCCCAAAAGTCTGTCTCTGGCAACTGCCATACAAGTCTCTGTTCCCTCCTGCCACTCCCAACTCCCTAGAGCTCATTCTTCCACCTGCTGCCTGCTTAAGCCTGGGCTTCTTCTGGAACAGTTCCAACCTGAAGAAAAAGTTGCAGGCCAGGAAGCCTCACTTTTCTAAAGATTTTTCTTCATGCCCTTGTGATGAGATCACTCTGAAGCTCCCCCCTGTGTGGGGACAGTCTCAGTGTAAAGCAGCGGCCCTTGACTCGTGTGGATGGTGTGTCCCCAGCTTTCCATATCAAACAGGTAGACAAATTAGTCTTGAGGGTTTGGTTTAGAGTATAATTGTAAGCTGTTGATTATTGACAGTATGAGCTTTCAGCAACAAAGCAGAAGGTATTAAAATGATGACCAGTGAGTGAAATTACAATCAAACCCCACCAATTGGAACAGGAAGGTGGCCTCTGTCGTGACAGGCCCAGACTGGACACTGGTAGACTGCATTTCAGAGTGAACAGGCTGACTAGTTAGCAAGGGAGTTCTAGCTGATTGCCCAGAGAGTGAAAAAAGCATGCTTCTTCCTCATTCCTTCTCTGCTGGCACTTTGTGAATCTGTTATCACAATCTCAGAATCTCGGCAGTATGTAGATAGCTGGTGAGTTGGCAGCAGAATTGACTCTATGAGGGGAAGGATGAACCTTGCCCTTGGTGCCTAGTGCCACCAACGCACAAGGCACCAATCACGCAATCAGATATGTGGTTCCAGAAGCCTGAAAGGGCCTGGGGCTGAGCAAGTGCAGAAATGTCAGAGGAGCACGCAGTGGGCAGAAACCCTCACCTCTGTTTTTTTCCAGCTTGCCTGGCACATTCTGGTGGTCACTCAGTTTGCAGATCCTCCTTTCACTAGATTCCCATCCTCATCATGTGGGCACTGACAGTAGTGGGCTTGATCTCAGCTCTGCATAGCCTTTACCTAGGGAGGTTTGTAGTCCTTGGGGATATTAGTGGTTCTCATTTTTTAAAACTCCTGTCAAATAACTTTGCCTATGACTCATAACAATAATTGAAATTGTTCTAACCCCTTTCCCTGCCCTTGCCAAACACACAGAGAACATTCAGGAGCGAGAGAAAGGAGCCCTCTCTCCCAGGGGTTATCCTAGCTAAGGTCGGTGTTATTCTGGCCTGGCCTTTTTAAATTATCATGTGTTTTTCTTGACACCACCTTCTTTCCAAGTATTCAGCCCATTGCACAAGTCACCTTGTGTGGCACCATCAAGCCGAGGAACACCAACACTGAGCTTTCATGTTAAACATTCTGAGAGACCCACTGAAATGGCTCTTCCATTGAAGGACCTTTACTGTATATCACAGGAATCCAGAAAAGGTGCAAACTTGCAGTCAGAAGGGGTGTGAAGGAAGAGATAAGCCCACCCCACTTTGTTGGAGTAATTTATTCTTGTTTTACCTTGAGCAAGAACCTATAGAAACCAGCAGAAATATTTTCCATGCTAGTGAACAAACACTATTGCTTCCTGATGAGCACATGGGAATGCTAATTCTGCCAAATGGTCTAGGACAGAAAGATTCTGTAGGTCCTGAAATTGGAAGCCTGGAATTGTCCACTGGCATGAAAGAAGCTTTAGCTCCAAGGAAATGGACTCTGTTCATCCAACGTTCCAAAATTCTTTGACTGTTGAGACACATCATTTGCAGCTTAGCGTTCCATGAGTCCTGTCCCCAGACAGCTTCCTGGGCTCGGATGAGGTCCATGGGAAGAAGTGAGTGCCCTGGCAAGACTTTCTGAGTTGGTGCACACTGGCTCAGCCTTCTGAATGCAGGGACGGATGGAGGCGGAGGCGGGCTCCTGGCTCATTGTAAGGCTGAGCTGTCTGTTAACTCTTCCATCTTCCTGTCAGTTGGCTTTCACACCCATGGCCCTTGGGACAGTCTCCCTGGAGCTCTGCCTTCTGCTCTGCATGTGTCCTGTCTCCTATTCGTAGGCCCAAGCTGCTGAAGCCCCGCTCTCCACCATCCTCCTACTCCAGCAGCTTCTTCTTCTCTGCAGGCTGCTGGGCCACTTACAGATAGTGCTTTCCTAAAGGCCACTACAAGGGCTGGGGTGTAGCTCAGTGCTAGAGTGCCCGTCCAGCACACATGCAGCCCTGGCTTTGATGCTCAGTACCGAAGGAAATATATAAATATATCCCCCTTCCTCTGTGTCCTCTGAAGTGTCTAAGCTTTCTAACAGTACCTCCCTTGGGAAGCATCATCTTCTTCATCCCCTGTGCCCCTTTCTGGCAGCTCCCCACCGCCACCCTGGTGCATTCCTGTTCCCACCTATTCATTCCCTGTTCTCTGCCTACACTCTCCCCTGACCGGCTCACTTTCTTGGGATGCTTTGCCAAGCACGTGGCCCTATGTGACTCTAGAAGCCTGGGGCATAATGGCTAAGAGGAAGGACCCCTCACGCTGACTGGCTTTGAGGCCTGCTGTTACCACTTTCTAGCTGTATAACTCTGAGGAAGGGAATTTCTTTCTGATTCTCAATGTCTCCATTTCTAAAATGGGCTTAGGAACTATCTTATAGGAAAGCTGTAAGGCTCCACTCAGAAAAGGGAAGGACTGAGTTGCTTTGGGCTCATACTAAGTGCTCAATAAATATAAGCTGCTGGGGCTGGGGCGATAGCTCAGTGGTCTAAACCACCCTGCCTAGCAAGTATAAGGACTTAGGTTCGATCTCTGGTACTGCATGCTGCGCCAGCCCTGGGGCCCTGGATGCACCATGCTGGCCACTAACATTGAGCCCACTGGCACACAACTGTAATCCCAGTGCTGGGGAAGCTGACACAGGAGGATTAATATAAATCGAAGCTGCATAGCAAGACCCTGTACTAAATAAATAAATAAATTTTTAAAAATCTTGCAGCAAGCCCCCTTTCTCAAGCCCCAGAGGTGGTAGTCTATTGCCTCAGTGAGGAAACAGCTAGCTGAGAGGTTTCGCATCCCCAAATGTGGAGGCGAGAAGCGGGAAGAGAGCGTGCAGCTGCGCCTTGCCAGTGAGTCGCATCTCCCAGCACCTTGCCTGGGTCCTCCGCCCTGGGTTTGGGTGGAAACCTGGGGAACCCAGGCCTGGGGATAAGGTAAAAGCAGCCTGGGGAGTCCAGCAGGGCCGGGAGCAGTGCTTCTCAGCCTGGGGCCTTGGAAGCAGGTCTGCGGGTCTTATGAAAGCAGTTTTCAGCGCTGCAGGGCTGAGATGTGTGGCCTGAGACTGCATTTTCTTCCGGATCCCTGGTGGTGCAGCTGGTCCACACTTTCTGCAACAACCTTTTCCCACAGAGACAGAGTGTGTAGCATTGGGACTTCTGTTTTGCTTTCAATTTAACTCTCTTTTCTTCAACAACGTCGAATGCTTCAGCCGCTACACAGCGCGCGTCTTCAGCACAGTGTCTGCATTCCTGGTGTGCAGTTGTCCACGGAGATCATCTTTCCTTTTCTTCATCACCATTTCCTTCCTCCCTTGTCCCTTTCTTTATCCCTTGAACCCTTCCCATCTGAGAAAGATCTGTCTCCGCCCATCATCTTTTTATTTTGCCCTTCATGCATACTTTGAGTTTCTCTTATAAGACCTGCCACTCTAACCTAACCTCACTCCAGCCTGCCCTACTTTATTTCCCTTCCACCTCCTCGGAAGCTGCTCTGATCCTCACTACCCTCCTCAACGAGCCCCAGTTTGAGCCACTTCAGGGATTTCAAGAAATGGTGAGCCCTCTGCTGAGCCTTCCTCTTCTGTGAGCCTAGGGAGGAGGGCTTTCGCCCCGCCCCGCCTCCTCTACAGGCTCCTGCCCGCAGCCACACCCTTCCACGCTCCCTCACCAGCCTCCCTCCTTCTCCGGGTTCCTTTTCCTCAACCCCCAAACTTGCCTTAATCTCTCAAGCCTAAAACACCTTCTGTGAGCCCTAATCCTCAGCTTTGCATCCAGAAGAAACTTACTTCAATGAGTCTTTGTTCTTTTCAGCTCCTTATGTCCTTAGCTATCTCATGTTTCGGGTGGGGGCGCGCCTGCACTGCCTCCAAGGGGGTCTCTACGCTCACTTCAGCATAATATGAATGTCCCGGAAAGTCTATGATACTTACAGACCAGTGAGGGCAAACCTTTTAGAGACTGAGTGCCCAAACTGCAACCTAAAACCCACATATTTACTGCAAAGTGCCAACACTATAATACAATAAAACACAAATACCGAGTACCATGATTTTAATTTAGAAAAAAACAACTCATACACTTGGCTAATAGGCCAAAGAGAGGGCTCTGCATGTCCGATGTGGCCTGCATGCTATACGACTGCCACTATTGTCGTCTGCTTCATAGGTTTTTCTTTCGCTGTCTACTTACATAGAGTGGAACACTCTTGATGCACGATTTGCATCATGACACACTTCCCACATGGTCATCTGTATTTCTTTTTTTTTTTTTTTTTTTTTTCAATTCTTTTATTGTTTAAATTTAACAATGGTTATATTACATGTTTTCATCATCGGATCAGTTTAGATTAATACATATAGGTATATAAGATTGATCAAACAATTAAACATTAACCTTTCTAAATCCACATTACTTTTGTTTTTCTTTTCCCCCTTCTTTTCTTTGAAAGTTGACATATTGCATATTGTCCTGACAATCATTCTATAGAGTGCAGTGTGTGGGCATGACCCACCTCCCTATTAATGTTGCATAGAAAAAAGAAAGAAAGAAAGAAAAAACAGGAAAAAATATACTTCTCTTTGGACTAAGATGAAGCAGATACATATACAATCAAACGTTTTGCAATTGTAGTGTGCCACCAGTGAAGCTTGTGACGTTGGAGGCTATTGAATCTGAGCCTCCTAAAGCTCATCTCACCAATCTAGCTCTGCGTTCCATGCATTGTAATTAAGGATTTTTTCCCCCCCTTGCTGGGTGGTCAAGGGCAAGTCGAAGCAAGACCTGCATAACTAAACATCCATTTTTTTTTTTTTTTTAATCTTCCAGGGTCAAATCCCCTCAGGATTAAATTTGAGACCATAGACAGTACTTTGTAGAACTGTTGTTAGTGTCAGGCTTCGGGACGATTCACGGCCATTGCTTGGCCATTTTGCTTTCTGTGAAAGACTGAGAGAATGTTTTTCTCTGGGTGACTCTCCTTAGACGCACTGCAGTTCATTCATCCCTTTCCTCTGAGGTCCCATAATCTCCTTGACCAGGAAATTTGGGACACCTCTGAGTTATAGGATATTACAGCACAGGTTCTCTTATATCCTGGGTCTTTATT
>PVJA010022633.1:0-33986 GCA_004027025.1 Myocastor coypus | reverse complement strand
GCCCCTCCATGTGAAGGCTTTGTCCAATATTCAGCCCAAAAAATAAAAGAATGTCATCTATGATCCCTGTACTCAAAGTCCTGGCGCGGCTCTGGAATTCAGAGGAGTGTGAAGCGGCTCTCGGGTCAGTAGGCCCCAGGGTTTGTTGGGCTGCCCTGTGCAGCACCAGCTGTGACAGGCAGCTGGGAGCAGAATGTTCGCAGTGGCACAGTCAGAGGGCCTTTGCTTCTTCTGACAAAAAGAGCAGAAGCAGGGCCAGGGAGATAGCTCCATAGCACAAGTATCTGCCTGACAAGTTCAAGGTCGTGAGTTCGAGCCTCAGTCACTCAAAAAAAGAAAAAAAGGGCCCGGCAGGATGGCTCAGTGGTCTGAAGTGCCTGCTTAAGAAAGCTTAGGTGGCCGGGCGTGGTGGCTCGCCCCTGTAATCCCAGCACTCGGGAGGCTGAGGCAGGAGGATTGGTGCAAGTTCGAGGCCAGCCTGGGCTACAAAAGTGAGCTCAAGGCCAGCCTCAACTGCATAGCGAGACCCTGTCTCAAAAAGACAAAAAAAAAAGAAAAGAAAGCTTAGGCGGCTGCAGGGACCACAGTTCGATCCCTGGCCCCACATGCTGCTCCAGCCCTGCCCTCAGGGCAGTTTGAGCCAGCCATAAAAATAGACAAACAAGCAAACAAGGGTTCTGAAACAAGAAAGAAAAAATAAAATAAAATTCTTTGAAAAAAAAAAGCAAAAAAAAAAAAAAAAGTTCAGAAGCAGCCACAAGATAGGAACAGGACACACATGTGCAATACCATCACTCGGGAAACTGAGGCAGAAAGATTGTCCTGGGTCTGAGGTCACCCTATGCTTCATAACAGAGACCCGTCTTAAACAAAACGCAGCACAGGACAGCCCTTCTCCCCACCCCCTCCCGCGGAGAGAGGCTCCCACAACATATACGCAAGACCCAACCAAATCCCTTCCTCTTGCACAGCCGAGGTGACTGTGCCCCGGTGTCGATGTTGGAGCAAAGTCTTGTGGCTCAAAGGGGGAGCCATGTCCATGAGTGGGGCTGGACCCTGCAATGTGTACTGCGCTCATGGTGGAGATGGACAGCAAAGGCCATACAATGTGTGACACTGGGCTGGCAAGATAGCTCTGCCCAGGCACCACAGTGTGCGCCAGCCCCCGCCCCTAGGGAGGGCAGGACCGGCCAGACTCTGAGCTTGGTGGCCCATGCCTATAATCCTGGCACTGAGGAGGCTGAAAGCAGGAGGATCACTACGAGCCCAAGCTGCATAGTGAGACCCCGCAACAACCAAATATGCTTTTTTGTTTGTTTGGTTTTTCGTTTTGTTTTGTTTATTTATTTTTATGGCCGGCTCAGCCTGCCCTGGGGGTGGGGCTGGCGCAGCATGTAGTGCCGGGGATTGAACCGTAGTCCCTGCAGCCATCTAAGCTTTCCTAAGCAGGCACTTTAGACCACTGAGCCATCCTGCCAGGCCCCTGTTTGTTTTTTTGTCTTTTTGAGACAGGGTCTCACTATGCAGTTCAGGCTGGCCTTGAGCTCACTTTTGTAGCTCAGGGTGGTTTCGAACTCACATCAATCCTCCTGCCTCAGCCTCCCAAGTGCTGGGGTCACAGGTGTGCACCACCATGCCTGGCCAACAACCAAATACATTTTTTTTTTAAATGCATAAGGCAAGAATGCAGGGCTGGGGAATTGGGTAGACTATGTCAGAGGTCACAAAACTCAGGACTCACCTGAGTTTTTTTGTTTGTTTCATTTTGTTTTTTACTTTTTCTAAAAGTAAAAAAGGGGAAAGGACACGGCATGTGCAGAATAGGACCCAGAAGGACATCATGCTTAGGGAACTGGAGCGCTGCACTGAGGACCAATCAGAAGATGTTCCTTTCTAGAACTGGCCGTGGTGGCGCACGCCTGTAATCCCAGCACTTGGGAGGCTGAAGCAGGAGGATCAGTGCAAGTTCGAGACCAGCTTGGGCTACAAAAGTGAGCTCAGGGCCAGCCTGAACTCCATAGCAAGACCCTGTCTCAAAAAGACAAAAAAAAAAAAAAAAAAAAATGTTCCTTTCTAAGAAAACAACTCATTTATTTGGTAAGAGTTCAAGCTGCATAGCAGGACCCTGTACCAAAGATGTTATTTTCAATCCTTCATTTCCAACTGGCAGGAAGCCAAAGGATTGTCTTTTTGAGATGGGGGTCTCACTCTGCAGTTCAGAATGCCCTTGAGCTTGCTTTGTAGCCCAGGCTGGTCTCGAACTCCCAACATATTCCTGCCTCAGCCTCTAGAGTGCTGGAATTACAGCTTGAGCCACTATGTCCAGTTATTTTTTGTTCTTTTGAGACAGAGTCTCACTGTGTAGCCCAGGCTGGCCTAGAACTTGAGGAGATCCTCCTGCCTCAGCCTCCTGAGTGCTTCAATAACAGGCAGGAAGCCGGACGTGGTGGCTCACGCCTGTAATCCCAGCACTTGGGAGGCTGAGGCAGGAGGATTGGTGTGAGTTTGAGACCAGCCTGGGCTACAAAAGTGAGCGCAGGACCAGCCTCAACTGCATAGCGAGACCCTGTCTCAAAAAGACAAAAAAAAAAAAAAAAACAGGCAGGTGCCACTAGGCCTGCCACTTACACAGGATTAACTGAAGCAGAAAAGTAATTCATGGAGGGCAATGAAACTGGTGGGAAAATGAGAGTTGAGTTCAAAAGTCAACAAGAACCTGGGCAGCTGAGAATACAATGTGCCTCAGTACTTGCAGCCACTTGTGGAGGACCCACTGTGACACTGCTGCACACCTGCCCCCTTCCAAGAGCCTCTGAATCCCTGAAGTGGAAAAGCTGGGCAAGGACAAGGGACACCATGCCAGGTGGCTGAAGGAGACAGGCTGCAAGGTGAGGGCGAGAGGCTGGGTCTTACTTTGTAACCATTCTGCTCCTAGTGGGGCAGAGGGAGGAGGGACTGGGAACCACACAGGGGAATACCTAGACGGAGGTGCTGGGAACCTCTCGGAACATAAAAGGAAACCTTGAGGGGTGGCACGTGCCTGCGATCCACACACTCTGGGAGGCTGAGGCAGGGGAGTCTAACTGGGGCCACTCAGCAACTTAGTGAGGCCCTCTTTAAAAATAAAAAGAATTGGGGCTGGGGAGATAGCTCCGAGGCACAAGTGCCTGCTGGGCAAGTGCAAGGTTGTGAGTTCGAACCCTGGTCCCACCAAAAAAAATAAAAATAAAAAGAATGGGGATGGCCGGGCGTGGTGGCGCACGCCTGTAATCCTAGCACTCGGGAGGCTGAGGCAGGAGGATTGGTGCGAGTTCGAGACCAGCCTGGGCTACATAAGTGAGCTCAGGACCAGCCTCAACTGCATAGCGAGACCCTGTCTCAAAAAGACAAAAAAAAAAGAATGGGGATGGAGAGGGCAGGGCACTGCCATTCTAGTGGCAAAGGCAAAGGAAACATGAAGATAACTGAGGGAGCTGTGGGGTGATTCTATTCTATTCTATTCTATTCTATTCTATTCTATTCTATTTATTTTAGTGGTACTAGGGATTGAACTCAGGACTCTGCACTTGCCAGGCAAGCACTTATTCCACTCTGCTATCTCCCCAGCCCCCTGGAAGGTGATTCTTGTCTTGTAGAGAAAACATCTGGGGGGGAGGGGCTGAAGGGTAAATTCCAGTGTTGCTTTTTTATTGACTTTCCCAGGGTGCCATTTTAAGTAGAGCTGGCAACTGTGAACCTGTGTTTACAGCTTGTTGCCTCAGAAAGTAGATGATTCGAGGACCAGTTGCATCAAGATGTATTTGGAGGTGGCCAGTGAGATAACTCAGTGGTCTAAAGCGCCTGCTTAGGCAAGCTTAGGCAACCACAGGGACCATGGTTCGATCCCTGGCACCACATGCTGCACCAGCCCCACCCCCAGGGCAAGCTGAGTTGGCCATTAAAAAAAAGAAAAAAGAAAAAGAAAAAGATATATTTGGAAAACTAGCAACCAGAAGAGAGGAAGCCTTAGCCAGCAAAGCCACTTGCCCCAGAGTTGGGGCTAAAGGGTTGATCTAGAATTATAGTTGGGTAGCTGGGGAACTAGCTTAGTAAAATAAGCCCTTGCCCAAGGGCCTGAATTCAATCCCCAGTGCCGCAAAAAAAAAAAAAAAAAAAAAATTCTTTTACAGTTGTGGCTGGAACATCAGCTAGGTGACTACAAGAGTTGTTCCAAATTCCAGGGTGGTGACAGATTTGGGGTGGCTGTTCTTCTGAGCACAGGCTGCCATTATCTGGAAGGCACTGGAAATTGTGTGTTTCTTTATTTTTTCCAGATTCTTGGTATCCTGAAGAAAGAATTGGGTACAACACTAGAAGCAGGGAGTGAGGATTCACATCATGGAAAGCTGGAGAAGCAGGGTCTGCAGAGCAGCAGTGTCACTGAGAGCACCCGGGAGCAGGAGATGAAGGGCGCCATCTGAGTACCCCACACTTCAGGCTGAGGTCAGAGCTAGGCCTTCCCACCACAGAAGGCCGGACAGTACCGAAAGAACTGAAGAGAGTGTTTCCTCAATGACCCAGGTGTGTGGCTGGAGGCCTGGTTTTTTCCTTTCCTTCTGTCCTACACCTCTATGAATGATAGGTCCCGCCCAGTTGCTCAAATCTCAGAATTTATGGGCAAGGCTTGACAAAATTAAAAGAGAAAACAGACAAACTTTACAACCACAGCAACAGATTTTACTTATTTATTTATTTTTTTGGTACCAGGGACTGAACTCAGGACCTTGCACTTGCCAGGCAGGTGCTTATGCCACTGAACTATATAGCTCCAACTCTGTAGCAACAGATTTTAATTCATATCTTCATTGACTGAGAAAGCAACAGAACTTTACTCAACAAATTTAACCCTATTTACTGCTATAAAACAGCAACATGGTATCACCCACCTGCCATTGCTGGGAGGCTGAGGCAGAAGGATCATTGAAAGTTTGATGTCAGCCTAGAATACACAGAGAGGATGTCTACAAAAAAGAGGTCACTTTGAAGATCTAAAATAATTCTAAGATATAAGACTCTAAGAATGAGGAGGGTTTGTAATATAATTAAGACTTTTTTTACCAAGGGCTGGCGGTATAGCTCAGTGGACTAAGCACTTGCTTAGGGAAGTGCAGGGGCCAGGGTTGGAATCCTTGCCCCGCCTGCCACACTGGTAGTCCCAGCACTTGAAAGGCAGGAAACAGGAGAATCACTATGAGTTAGAGGTGCACAGTGAGATCCTGTGCATGCGTACACACACACACACACACACACACACACACACACACACACGCGCGCGCGCGCACACACACACACACACGCACACACACACATGCATACACAAACACACACACACAATTTTTGTTCCAATGGCAATTTCCTGATTTCAGCAATGTACCTTGGTTGTGTAAGATACCTAGGGAGCCCAAGTAACGGGTGCACAGGAACTTTACTATTTTTGCAACTTCTTGTACTTTGAGACTATTTAAAAATAAAATCTCAGGCTGAAGAGATAGCTCTGTGGCACAAGTGCTTGCCTGCCTGGCAAATGCAAGGTCATGAGTTCAAATCCCGGCCCCACAAAAAAATAAATAAATAAAATCTGGGCCAGTGAGATGGCTTAGTGGTCTAAAGCACTGTCCTAGGAAAGTTTAGGCAACTGCAGGGACCATGGCTCGATCCCCAGCACCACATACTGTGCCGACCCCACCCCCAGGGCAGGGTGAGCCAACCATAACACAAATCAAGTTAAAAAAAAATAAAATTTATCTTTTAAATGTGTAGTTTGTGAAAAAAATATGTGCTCCAAAATATATAAGGGGTTATTTTTCTGTTTTAATTTTTTTTTTAGCAAAAGGTCCACAGGGTGTTCAGGGTCTCACTACTAGACTGAACAAAACAAAATTTAAAAAAGAGGGACCAGGCATATAGTTTATTGGCATAAGTGCCTGTCTGGCAAGCACAAGGTCTAGAGTTCAATTCCTAGTACCGTAAAGAAAAAGAGAAAGAGAGAGAGAGAGAGAGAGAGAGAGAGAGAGAGAATGATGGTGCATGCCCACAACCCCAGCATACTGGGAGGCTGAGATAGGATAGGAGGATTACAAGTTCAAGATCAGCCTGGGCAATTTAGCAATGTAGTAAGAATCTGGATCAAAAAGAAAAGGGGCTGGAGAGATAGCTCCATGGCACAAGTGCCTGCCTGGCAAATGCAAGGAAGCCCTTTCCAGCACCCTGAGCAACCAAAAGCCTAAGAAAGAGCGCAGCGAGGACTCCGGGACGAGGCCTAGTGGCCATGGCATCAGCTCCAGAGGAAGAGGGATCCAACTCATGTCTTTGTGCTTGCCAGAAAGGTGCTTATGCCACTGAGCTGTCTCCCTGGCCACGTTTTCTTATTTTTCAAATCAACTGAAGTCCTTCTACAACTGTTTGCCTTTTTTATGAGTATATATTTACAAGAGATTATCAGCCCCACCACCTTGGGAGTTAGGATTTCAACAAATTCAAACTAATAAGTGTTCAAAAGGAAACTAGACGGTGGCACGCCTGTAATCCCAGCACTTGGAAGGCTGAGGCAGGAGGATCAGTGTGAGTTTGAGACCAGCCTGGGCTACAAAAGTGAGTTGAAGGCCAGCCTGAAAAAAAAAAAAAAAATAAGAAAGAAAGAAAAAAGAAAAGAAAGGAAACTAGAACCTTTCTGCAGCTGATGCTATCACTGCTCTTAGATGCTCATGTTTCTGGAAGAACCTGGAGTGCCCAGGGTCTTTCCAACCTTGCCACTCATCATCTTCAGTCTTCTTCTGACCACTTCAGCACTGGGACTGCCAGGGAGCTGGATGCACTGGAGCACAAGTACCCAGGAGTACAAGTACCCTTCTGATGCCACGCCCACGTAGGACTCCATTCGGGTGTCAAATGCTGACAAAGTGAGGGCTGACTTTCTACATGAAACCATCGCTAAACAGGGCAAGATACTGGCTTTATGGTACTGCTCATGGGAGCCCATTTTATTTATTTATTTATTTATTTATTTATTTATTTATTTATTTTTCTTTTTTTTATTATGGCCGGCTCAGCCTGCCCTGGGGGCAGGGCTGGCACAGCATGTGGTGCTCACAAAGTGTGCATAAGGTTCCAAAGTCTCAATACTGTTTAAAATGTAAACCTGCGAACATAGGAAATACCAAAGGTAAAGTGATACTATTTATTAATCTAAAAAAAAAGAAAGAAAAGGAAGAAAAAAAAGAGAGAAAGAAAAAGGAGGTGGCAGAGGAGAAAAACAGGACCAGAGAAAGTGGTTGATTACTCAGTTGCTGGAGCCAGGGAGATAGCTCAGTAAAATAAACACTTGCCTGGCAAGCATAGGGTCATGAGTTCAATCCCCGGTTCCACCAAAAAAAAAAATAAATAAATAAATAAAATAATAATAATAATAATAAATTAATTAATGGATGCTCTGCAAATTCACAAACATAGCAGCAAAGGACATTGTAGAAAAGCCCCCAGGGCCCTCCCTAGTTTCACTAGTAATCAGACACACTCCCACACCATGACTAGGCAATGCGCCGCCAGGCCTGTCAGGAGGTGCGAAGGACTCTAGGTTTGATGAAGGAGACAGGTGTTGGGAGGCCAGAGTATCCTTCCTGCTCTGGGGGAAGCAGAATCTCCTGCTCTGAGGGTGACAGAAGCAGTGTGGGGATAGGAAAGAGACAGGAGGGAGACAGTGGCTGAGGATGATGATTCACCAGGGTGCAACTCACAGTCATGAGAGCAGGGCCCTTGCAGACGGACACAGAAATTCAAAGTGGCTGCAAGCTGGGCGTGGTGGTGCAGACCTGCAATCCCAGCACCCAGGAGCCCACAGAGTGATCAAGGTCGGACAGAGATGCACAGTGAGACCCTGTTGCAAGAGAAACAAAACCAAAATAAATACATGAGCAAGCCTACTGACTTGGATGATACCCCATATGTATTTGACGAGGAAATTCAAGTCCAGCTCCTGTTGGCTGATCTGGTCTTTGTAGGCTTGACTTCTGAGAAGACTGCCCTTTCCCTCCCATGCTCCCTAGGGCATAGGATCCATCAGGGCTGCAAAGGACACAGATAGCTCCAGGCTACTCACTGTACTAGCCTGGGGTTCTTGGTGGCCTGCTGTGTCTCAGTTAATTCCAGGTCTGAATACTTGTGGCCTTATAAACTTGCTGTAATCCTCCTGTCTCAGCCTCTTGAGTGCTGAGGTGATACCACACCCAGTGCTTGGTTTTTATTTTCTTGCCTATAGTACTACGGATTGAACCTAGTACTTTTGGCCTGCCTCAGCCTTCTCAGTGCTGGGGCTTACAGTACCAAGAAGAATTGGCCTTGCTTCTCAGTCATAGTATTGCTGGGGTGTGTGTGTGTGGGAGCAACCCAAAGTGCCAAAAGGGAAGGCGGCTCTGGGTAGCAGAAGAACTCATAAAGTAAATGGTAGACAGAAAGTGGTATGTCCATAAAGGAATATCCTTCAGCCTTAAAAAGGAATGAAATTAGCTGGGTATGCTGGCACTTGGGAGACTGAGGCAGGAGGATCACTGAGTTCCAGGCCTGCCTGGGCTACATAATTGTTGCAGAATCTAAGCATTCAGAGGTCAACAGAGATAACAAGAGGACTTACTTTCAGGATTTTAGACCCACATCAACCCAGCTAAACTTGCATCCAAAGTTCGGGGCTTGGATCAAAGCAAAGGCTTTAGTTTTATACAATTGGCTGAGGGGGTTGGTTTTTAGAAATGGAGGCAGGTGGGTGGGAGTGGATAGAGGGAAAGGAGGTGAGGAACAGAAGCAGGACCAAGCAATTAATAGCTTAGCCTTGAAAGAAGACAGAGCCTTATGAGTCCTACAAAAACAAGATGACATTAATGCTGTTTACAGGACAGGGCCACCAATCTTATCTGTACCAGAACAAGAAGTTATAGCAGCAGGGAGGAGGTGTAGAGGGGAGTGCTCTAAGTGCCTTTTCATAGTGAGTTCCAGGCCACCCCTAACCACACAGCAAGAGTCCATCCTTGTTATTAGAACAAATAAACATTAAGTGATGAAAATTTTAGGGTTTGTGTGTACCAAAGTAAAAAACCCTTTTCGACCCCGGTCCCACCAAAAAAAAAATATATATATATATATATATATATATATATATATATATATATATATATTTTTTTTTTTTTTTTTTTTTTCAAAAAATTATCTTTCAAGCCTGTAAGTACAGCCCTCAGGAGGTTGAGGTAGGAGGATTGTTGCTAGTTCTAGACCAGCCTGGGCTACAGCCTGGGCCAGCCTGAAATAGCCAGACCCACCTCAAAACAAAACTTTCAGTTTGTTTTTTCCAGGAACAAAACCAGGGGCAGTTTCCTTAGCACTTATTTTTAAGTCACTCTCACACGGTAGCCTCTAATTTGTGGTTCTCCTGCCTCAGTCTCCCAGAGTGCTGGGGTGACAAGCCTCTACCTCACAGGATGGCAAGCAGTCCTTGGTGCACAGAGCAGCTCTGGGAAAGGCATCCTCCGCCCAGCCTCGCTTTTCCGCTCTGGTCAAAGGGCAGAGGCCAAGGCCACCGCAAGCTGGGAACAAAAAGCCTACTTCACCAGGAAAGGGGCAGCGCCGCAAGCTCCCGCGGGAGGTGGGGCCTGGGACCTTTGTAAAGAAGTTCCGGGAGGGACGGAGCTTGTTCTGTGGCTCAATCGTGAAGTAGATGCTAACCTACGGACCAATCATGAGGCAGATGCCAACCTGTGAACCAATCGTGAGGCAGATGCCAAAACTGGCGCGGAAAACGAAGAGAGCAGACCGCAACCGGTATGGGTCGGGAGCGGCCCGCCACCTCAGAGCCTGGCTTCTTCCATGTGGGCAGGACGATGGCGCCTCACACCCTGCCGTTCTTTTTTGGTACTAGAGATTGAATTCCGGGCCTTTGCACGGGGCTACCTCCTCAGCTCCTTAATCTTTTTTTAATGTTGAGACGGAGTCGAGCTGGGCTCGAAATTGTAGTCTTCCTGTCTCAGTTCTCCAGGGTACTAGGATTACAGGCCTCTGCCTATAGGCCCGGCTCCCTGCCTTCCTTCCAAATTTCAAGGTTTTACAACGCATAGGTGTTGTTTTAGTAGTTGGCTACCTCACAGAGTGACAGTATAGCTGGAGCTAAACAGTGCAACCCGACCGAAATAGCACTTCAGAGACCGATGAAGTGAAATCGAAACATGTACTGCCAAGTGTGTCAGATCTGATAATGGCGTGGTCTGCTGTAGTTATCAGAATATTCATTCTCGGGGCTTGGGCGCTGGAATATGCAAGTGAAACCGACCACGTCTGCCAGTTGCTTTACAGATGTTGGGCAGAAGGCGTAGTTATCTCCGGGGAAGGGAAGACTTTGAACCCTCGGGCGCGGCAGGGAGCGGGTGGCGGAGTCTCTCCCCACCCTCGATTTATTCTGGAGGGCTAGGTGCTTGTTGTGGGAACTTTCCAGGTTAATCATTCTTCCCTTGATCTTAACGTTTCTTCCTGCTCACTTATTTTTGGAATTTTGCCCTCGCAGAGCAAATGCCAAGTCAGAAAGCCAGGTCCAGACCGAAACTTCCTCAGTCCTCGCTGCGCCAATGCGTCTGAAAGCCCCTTCCGGACCACCCTGACGTCCAAGGTTTCCGAAGCGAGCTTTTAGTTCTTCCGTCTCCCTCTAAACGCTCCCATTTTCGCTCAGCCTGCAATTTTTAAAAGTATCCCGAGGACAGAGATCTGACGAGAGACGGCAGAAATGTGCACCAAGGCAGACTTAGTTTGTGCCTCTGCCATTTAGCTTGCGGGTTTATGGAGAACCGCATTCTTAACACTGTCGCACTTTATTTACCTCACACGGTAGGTTACAAGTTACGGGTCACCAATGCGGACTCAGGCCCGTAAGAAATCAGGTCACTCGTCCAAACTCGGCACCCTGGGCCTCAGTGTGAGGCTGCACAGTCCTCGCGCCCGGCCCGGGGACCTTTGCACCCACCCAGGGGCAGCGATCCCAGCGGCCGCACTCACCTCCCCCACAACCAGGCATCCGCACCCACCCCGCGGGCGCCCCCGCCCTAGCCGGCTGGGGAGCACTTCCTGAGCTGCGGGGTGGGACGCTCTCTAGTCCTCCCGCCGATCCAGTCGCGGGGACCTTTGTGCGGGACACTGGGGCTGGGGGCTGCCTTCCCTCAGGGTCGGGCGAGCCCTCCCACTCTCGTCTTTCGCGATGACGCGTGACCCTGCTTGACGAATAGGAAGCGCCGTTTGCCGGCCGTGGCGGGGCATTTAAATTGAGCAGTTCGCGCGCGCGGGCTACAGAGCGGCTAGGTTTTACGGTATTTCTTCTTCGCAGCAGCTAACTACAATGCTCTCCGTCCGCACTCCACTCGTCACCCTACCCGCCCAGCGGCAGTCACAGCTGTCGCCGCTGAGGGGACTCAGCCTGGTCGACAAGGAAAACACGCCTCCGTCCCTCAGCGGGACTCGGGTTCTGGCCAGCAAGACTGCGCGGAAGATCTTCCTGGAGCCTGCGGAGCCGGTGAGGACAGGCGCCCAGCAGGGGGCGTCCCAGAACCGCGTCTGGGCGCCCGAGCGATTTGTCTCACCGCCGCCTGCCCTGCAGCCCCTTCCCTCTAAAGTGTCCTCCTCTCTGGGGTGCCCCCGCATTCGTCTGCTGGTGCGCGCCTCTGCTGGCCGCCTGTGTGGCTGCTCCACGCGGCCGTAGCTGTGTCGGGAATCGAATCGAGAACCTTGCTCTTGCCGGGCAGGCGTCGTACCACTAGGCTCTGGGCTCATCCTTGGTAACTAGATAGTCCAGGCTGGCCTGGAACACCCGGAGCTCCTGCTCAACCTTCCCCTGCGTCAGTGCTGGTGTTACTGGGCCGGACGTCCTTAGGTTCCGTGGTTCTTTTCTCTAACAACAGAAGAGTAAGAGCCTTGTGCCCAGCGTGGAGGACGAACCGCTGCTGAGAGAGAACCCTCGGCGCTTTGTTGTCTTCCCTATCGAGTACCACGACATATGGCAGATGTATAAGAAAGCCGAGGCCTCCTTTTGGACGGCAGAGGAGGTGAGCCAGTGCAGGGCCCGTCCGCTGGGTGTGGACAGCTTGTCGGCGTGCCCATCTAGTTGTCGAAGGGAAGGGCTTGTGTGGAAGCTTCTTCCGCCATGCTCGAGTCAGCGTTTCTATTAAATTTGCCAACTTCTAAACCTGCAGGTGGATCTTTCCAAAGACATTCAGCACTGGGAAGCCCTAAAGCCTGAGGAGAGATACTTTATATCGCACGTTCTGGCTTTTTTTGCTGCCAGCGATGGCATAGTCAATGAGAATTTGGTGAGTTCACTACCTAAGTCGACTTAAAAGATCGTGATTATATGCTTTGGTCACCTTTGTCTTTTCAGTCCCAAGGAATCGAACTCGGGACCTTGCTCTTGCCAGGGGGGCACTTATGCCATTGGGCTGTTATCCCAGGTGCTAGTCCCTTTCGATTTCCCAAGCTGTATGGTAGGACCTCGCTATTTCTCGGACTCACTGTTTCACGGGTTTTCAAAAATATCGTGGGATTTTGCGGTAGTATACAGTACTATATAGGGATTTATATGCATCATATTTATGGTTTTATAATTTTGCCTAAAAATTTAAAGTGTATTGTAAATGTTAATTCTAACATTAAAATACTAAATCGCAATAAAATAATACTTTACAGCATGCCTTTATTTAGCGGATGATACATACTGTACCGTACATTATATGTATATTGTTAAAATTATGTAGGTTTACGAGTTGGGAAAATCGTTAAGAACATCAAAAGTATTTTTTTTTTTTTTTTTTTTGTCTTTTTGAGACAGGGTCTCACTATGCAGTTGAGGCTGGTCCTGAGCTCACTTATGTAGCCCAGGCTGGTCTCGAACTCGCACCAATCCTCCTGCCTCAGCCTCCCGAGTGCTGGGATTACAGGCATGAGCCACCACGCCCGGCTCCCAAAAGTATTTTTAAAAGTGGAAAAGATTTAAGCCGGGTGTGGTGGCACACGCCTGTAATCCCAGCACTTGGGAGGCTGAGGCAGGAGGATCCCTTCGAGTTTGAGACCAGCCTGGGCTACAAAAGTGAGCTCAAGGCCAGCCTGAACTGCATAGTAAGACCCTGTCTCAAAAAGACAAAAAAAAAAGGGGCCTGGCAGGATGGCTCAGTGGTCTAAAGCACCTGCTTAGGAAAGCTTGGGCGGCTACAGGGACCGCGGTTCAATCCCCGGCACCACATGCTGCGCCAGCCCTGCCCTCAGGGCAGGCTGAGCCGGCCATAAAAATAAAGAAACAAAAGTTCTGAAGCAAGAAAAAAATAAAATAAAATAAAATTAAACTTAAAAAAAAAAAAGCCGGACGTGGTGGCTCACGCCTGTAATCCCAGCACTCGGGAGGCTGAGGCAGGAGGATTGGTGCGAGTTCGAGACCAGCCTGGGCTACAAAAGTGAGCTCAGGACCAGCCTCAACTGCATAGCGAGACCCTGTCTCAAAAAGACAAAAAAAAAAAAAATTAAAAAAAAAAAAAAGAAAAAAAAAGTGGGAAAGATTTATGAACGTGGGAAGGGTTTATAAAGCCTTGAAAACATGTGTATATATATGGTAAGATAAGTGTAACGTCGCTACGCACATTTTCGCTTATCGCAGGAGTGTCTGGAAGGTAGCCTCCGAGATGAGTGAGGGACCACAGTACGGGGTACTTCCTGTTTTACAGTCCACATTGCAGTTACTTCTCAGCTTTTTCCTCACAGTGAAGGGGCCCTGTGAGTTAACTCCTCCCTCAGAGCTACCACATTTCCCGCCTTTTGCGTCTTTCATGGGTTGCATATGTCTTGTAAATGAATCCTTGAAATGAATTCAGAATGAATCAGTACAGTGTTAACAGGAACGTGGGCTGGGCTCCAGTTTGTGATCCTCATGCGTCAGCCCTGAGTGCTGGGATTACAGGCAAGACAGGCATGTTCCGCCATGTCTGGCAAGCAAACCTTTCACTATAGTTAGTCATTCTGCCCGTGTCCGTTGTCTGACTTGCTTCACCTCAGGCGCTTTCTCAAGTTTAACGTTGATGCTTTTTTTCACCACTAGGTGGAGCGATTTAGCCAAGAAGTTCAAATTACAGAAGCCCGCTGTTTCTATGGCTTCCAGATTGCCATGGAAAACATACATTCGGAAATGTACAGTCTGCTTATCGACACTTACATTAAAGATTCCAAAGAAAGGTGAGGGCTCAGGTGGGGTGTCCTGTCTTGGAGTCACTAATCTTTGTTGTTGTTGTTGTCTCATTGAGACAGTTCAGCTGGCCTAGAGCTCACTTTGTAGCCCAGGCTGGTCTTAAATTCCCAATAATCCTACCAAGTGCTGGGATAACTAGTGTGCACTGCCATGCTCGGTAATAATCCTTGCTTTAGTCCAAGATTTTAGTTCCCAGAGGGGTAGAATATGAGTCTAGATGGTTTAGTGAGATGTCTGGACATTTCTAGCACCTGTAGCCATGTCTGCTTAGAGCAAGGAACTCAAGATCCCATTCTTAGCTGCTGCATCAGACAGGTAGCACTGTGGGTAAGAGTGGCGTAGGTGCCCAGCAGGTGGGATGGGTGATAGTTGACAGGAGGTTGCCAGGTAGAGGGTAGTGAGTAGGCATAGGTTCCACAGTCAGCTTTAGGCCAGGAGCTTTGTGTAGAATTAATGGGGTCTTTCTCATATGTAGTGCTAGCCTTGCAGGTTGATCCATGTGTTTGTTAGTCCCTCTGTGGTAGGCAGCACGTCTTAACCTCTTCACTCCCACTCTACCCTCATGTGGGGAGTGTCTTAATAGCAGAGCAGTTAAGATTCTTAGGATTCTTGAAATTGAAAGAAGGCAGGGCCCATGTGCTTTAATCAGGCCTTGAAATAATTAAGCCAATCAATACCTTAACTGTTGTGGGCTGTATTACTGTGAGGAGACCTTGGAGTTCCATGTGATTGTGTTAATTAGTTGCAAATCACCTGAGATTTTTAAGTTCTGGAGGGAGAAGCCAGTGGGGCAAAAGGAAATCTCAGTTTGATGCCTTGCTTTGGGGAATGAATTGACAAATGCTCCCCAGTTTCTGGCCTCAGCCCCAGGGCTTGCACTCGGAGGTGTGGGGCTGGGTCTTGGGTACAGCTGACCTCTGTGCTGTTTGAGCAGGGAGTTTCTCTTCAATGCCATTGAGACCATGCCCTGTGTAAAGAAGAAGGCGGACTGGGCGTTGCGCTGGATAGGGGACAAAAAGGCCACCTATGGTAAGGAAACCCAGGCCCTGTAGAGCTGAGCTTGCTTTTGTGAACAGGGTCACTGTGCCACAGTCATTCACTCGGTTGTCTCGGCTTGGCTCCCACAGGAGAACGCGTGGTAGCCTTTGCTGCTGTGGAAGGCATCTTCTTTTCTGGTTCTTTTGCGTCGATCTTCTGGCTCAAGAAACGGGGACTCATGCCCGGCCTCACCTTTTCCAATGAACTCATTAGCAGAGACGAGGTGAGTCCAGCCCACAGCCAGGCTCTTAGGCACAGGCTTGGGTTTCCTGCAGGTTACCTTGGATGTTGGACTGTGTTATAGCCACACTGAGTTCAGCAGTATATATCCCTGTCTCCAGCAAAGAATAAGGGTTTTTGTTTGCAGTTCTGAAGATTGAATTTAGGACCTTTGCACTAAGCTAAATCCACAGAACTCTCCTTTTTAGAAAGCCTGTATTTTTTAAACATATATTATATATATATATATATATATATATATATATATATATATATATAGCCATCTAAGCATAGGGGGGGGCTGACAAAGCAAGCCCCTGGGAATTGAACCCTAGTCCCTGTACCTGCTTGCAGGTGCTTTAATCAGCTGTACTATTTGGCCCTCCCTAAGCTTGTCATTTGAGCCAGGGTTTTGCTAAGTAGCTCTCATTGGGCTCAAACTTGGAACTCTCTCACTTCAGCCTCCCAGAGTACTGGGATAACAGGCACCTCCATGCTTGGCTTGGCTGTAAAATGTCCTTGAACTCTTCTAGGGCTTGCATTGCGACTTTGCCTGCCTGATGTTCAAGCACCTGGTGCACAAGCCGTTGGAGCAGACAGTGAAGGAGATTGTCGTCGATGCTGTCAGGATCGAGCAGGTGGGTGAGCTGGCTGAGTGCCTCAAGCTGGCCAGAGGATTTGCTTCGTGCTTCAGATGCTTCAGAGCTGTGTTCTCTCCCCAGGAATTCCTCACAGAGGCCTTACCGGTGAAGCTCATTGGGATGAATTGCAATTTGATGGCACAGTACATTGAGTTTGTGGCTGACAGGCTCATGCTGGAACTAGGCTTTAGCAAGGTAAAGCATTACCCTGCCCTCGAAGTTGGCATTACCACTGTTTGTGTCTTTTTTTTTTTTTTTTTTTTGTCTTTTTGAGACAGGGTCTCGCTATGCAGTTGAGGCTGGCCTTGAGCTCACTTTTGTAGCCCAGGCTGGTCTCGAACTCGCACCAATCCTCCTGCCTCAGCCTCCCAAGTGCTGGGATTACAAGCGTGCGCCACCACGTCCAGCTTTGTGTCTTTTTTTGACACACGGTCTTGCCATGTTGTTCAGGATGGCCTTGCGCTTGCAGTGATCTTCTTACCTCAGCTTGTTTGTATTTATTTATTTATTTAATTGTATTTAGGTTTTCCGAGTGGAAAATCCATTCGACTTCATGGAGAATATTTCTCTGGAAGGGAAGACAAACTTCTTTGAGAAGAGAGTAGGCGAGTATCAGAGGATGGGAGTTATGTCCAGCCCCACGGAGAATTCTTTTACCTTGGATGCTGACTTTTAAATGAACTGAAAAAGTGCTCTTAACTTTTGCTGATTTTTTATTTTTTATTTTTTTCTCTTTGCCATTTAAAAAAAAAAAAAAATCAGCTAATCAGCTAGCTACGCCCTGCCTTGGGTGTTTATTAATGGCCCAAGCAAAACTGTGTAGCTACCTCAAAAATCAATCCTGTTCATTAATGATCCTAGCAGTGTGTTACCCGGGGAAAAGACTTTTGAGCCCAGCCGGCACCTGGGTTCTTTGGAAGATTGCATCCTGCTTTGCAAGCAGTGCCATAGCACTACAACTGGGGACCCACTGGCTGGTGGCGGGGCCCCGGCAGTGAAGGATGTCAGCCTCACTGCTGGCAAGCAGGCTAAAGTTCATTAGTGGTAAATGAAAAACCAGCACTTTACATGCAAATCAGAAATGCCCCGTCAAAGTGGAGGGCTGACATAATTGACTTCAACATCAAATGCAGAATGTTGCTCCCCATCCCCATGAATGGGAGCTATGGTGACCAACAAGGTAGATATATGTTCACGGAGTGTGTGATGTGGAAGCTTTTTAATGAATCCAAACACTGCCTCTGAAGTCAGTTCTGGGCACATCCACATCAAGTATGGAGTGCCCAGAGGAGACACAACTGGACTCGCCTGAGACAGGCACTCCTAAAAGTGGTACTTACTCTGATGGTGTTTGTGAGCAGGTTCTGTTGAGACTTGACATATTTACAGTTTATATGTCTTCAGTTAGTTTTTTCTTTTTTACTATGCGTATCTTTTCTAGTATTATCTACTGTTTATACTTTGGGAAAAGCCACGCAGTATTAAAGAGACAATATCGTAATAAGACATTGCACTGTGATTTTAACATTTACCTAAATACATGTCATGGGGCCCTGCAGGATGGCTCAGTGGTCTAAAATGCCTGCTTAGGAAAGCTTGGGCGGCTGCAGGGACTGCCATTCAATCCTCGGCACCACATGCTGCACCAGCCCTGCCCTGAGGGCAGGCTGAACCAGCCATAAAAACAAAAGTTCTGAAAATAAATAAATAAATAATACATGTCATGTGGCCAGTACATAGAGAACTAGCGGTATGAAATGCACACATTTGCTCCAGTCAGATTTACTAGTTTTAGATGGAGACGTAAGCAGCTCCCAGCACTGAATCTGCCTTTTTCTGGGGAAGAGCCGGGAATGTCTATGGGAAAGCATGGGAGGCTGGCACCGATCCTGTGCCCCCAAAGTTCAATGCCTGTATTGTTGCCTTTTGGTAGTTGGACCCAGCCAGGTTTCCTTTATTGTATCATCAGGTTTTTTTTTTTTTTTTTTTTTTTTTTTTTTTTTTTTTTTTTTTTTTTTTTTTTTTTTTTTTTGTCTTTTTGAGACAGGGTCTCATTATGTAGTTCAGGCTGGCCTTGAGCTCACTTTTGTAGCCCAGGCTGGTCTCGAACTCACACTGATCCTCCTGCCTCAGCCTCCCAAGTGCTGGGATTACAGGCGTGAGCCACCATGCCCGGCCTATCATCAGTTTTTTAATGCAAGTAATAAAAGACTTGTTTTTATCTTTTAAGTTATTCCCTAAAGCAATTAAAAGTAAACCCAAGTTATAGGACCTACCCCCGTGGGCCTGCTTGTCCCACAGCTCTGCTGTTGGCCTGGTGCTTGGGCTATGCGCCCGCCAAGATAACTTCCTGCTCTCTTTTCAAGAGAAACTGTAGTGTAAAGCATTTTTGAAATCTCTTCAAACTGATTATTGCACAAGTGTGAAGTAATTAAAATAACTGTTCATATATCAGTTCTTTGGTAACATTTTCTTTCTTTTCTTTTTGTCTTTTTGAGATGGTCTTGCCATATAGCCTTGAGCTCATTTTGTAGCCCAAGCCCAAGCCTACCAGAGTACTGGGATGACAAGCACCGATGGTGGTGCCTGTCTGGTCTCGAATTCACACCAATCTTCCTGCCTTGGCCTCCTGAGTGCTGGGATTACAGGCATGTGCCACCACACCTGGCTAAATTCTTAAACTTTGTTATGGTGGGCTCGGCCTATCCTAGGGGTGGGGCTGGCACAGCATGTGATGCTAGGGATCAAACCAATGAACCAAGGGTTCCTGCAGTTGCCTAAGCTTGCCTAAGATGCTTTAGGCCACTGAGCTATCTCACTGGCTTAGTAACATTTACATTTAATTCAAGAAGAAAGGCAATTTCCAGTGAGGACTGGTAGCACATGCCCATCATCCCAGCATTTGGAAGGCTGAGCCAGGAGGGTTGCTGAGTTAGAGAACAGTGGGCTACATAGATCCTGTCTGAGTAGCCTCTACTCAAAAAACCAGTGATTTATGAAATTACTTGTTTTTGCCTTTTTAAAAAAATGTATTTAGTACAGGATCTCATTACGCAGATATGACTCGTATTCTTCCTGTTTTCAGCCTCCAGAGCACTGGAATTACAGCTGTATGGCGCTGTCAGCATGCTCTGGGGACAGGGCCAGCATGACACACTGGGGATCTAATCCCAGTCCCTGCACTCTGCCTAAGCAGGTGCTTTAGTCTTCTGAGCTATCTGGCCGGCCCTTGCCTTTTTATCTTGAGATAGGTTCTCCCTGAGTTGCCCACGCTGGGTTTGAACTTGAGGTCCTCCCTTGCCCTCCTCCTGTGCTCCCGCAGATTCCCCTCCAGCTTCTGCCCACTTGGCATCCTGAACCCAACCAGCCCCTCCCTACCAGGCCTTTGCATCAGAGGTCCCCTCCTCCAGCCCCCCCCCCTCCCAGCATGGAGATCTCCCCAAGGCTCTGCTGTTTTGATTGTGGCCAGGAGGGATCATGAGTCTCCCTGTGTCCCTCAACCCAAAAGCTAACCTGTCTTTCCCCTGCCTCCTGGTGGGCCAGACTGGGGTGGAATTTGGAGTCCTATCTCAGCCTCCTAGAATGATGAGAGTGCAGGTGTGTGGACTACCCAGCCCACTGTTGAGAGCTCACCGGGCTTCTGTATGGAAGGCCTCCACAGACCTTGCAAGGTCATCTCAGCCCTGGAGGGATGGTGGGTGGCGAGGTGGGGTTTGTCCCCTGGGAGAGACCCCAGTATCTGTTGTCATTTGCATTGGTACATAGCATGGCCATAGCCTAATGTGTCAGTGACCTATGCGGACAACTGGGGAGAGCTGCCAGGGCTGCAGGGAAAGCTGGAAGACGAAGAGTCCATGGGGCGCAGCCTGGTCCGCTTTGTGTCAAAAGAGGCTTTGGGTTCCACACTTCACTTTATGGTGGCCCCATTGCTGGCAGCCTAACCTCAAGTTCCCTTCTTTTCTATTTCATGTGGGGTTTGGTTTTGCCACATACGGTACTCCCCACCAGGGTCTTGATCTGTCTTCTGCTCAGTTTGAGCTGCGCCTTGGGAGTGGGCTGTGGCTGGAGCTGGGGGACACCTTGGATTCAAAGCTGCAATTCCAGCACTCAGCTGTGGTCCTGAAAGCCACTTCATTAAATGTTGCATGGAATCAAAATAGAAATCACGTCTTTGGAACAAAGAGGAAGAGAACCCAAGCCAGGTGCTGGATGAGCCGGCAGCACCTTGCAGCAGTAACCATGGCAGTGGCGGGGACTGAGGCAGGCCAGCACCTACTGGGCTGCCCCTTCCTTGCACTGACCCTGACTTCCCCTCCCATGTACCATGTGAGTTGGGGGCAGCTAGAGGGAAACCCCTCAGCACACTGTCACAGGTGCAGGGCAGGGTGGGTGTAATGAGCCAATTCTGTGGCTCCAAAGTGCCCCTTTTTGAGTCAGGATTTTGCTGTTTTCCAGGCTACCCTCATATGCTAAGCTCTGATGATCTTGCTTCAGCCTGCCAGGTGCTGGCATGGCACGCATGTGCCTTAGCACCCTGTTAAAGGGGCAGTTTTAGATGTTGGACTGTAAAGATGCAATATGTATGACAAGGGGTGTCTGAGGTCAACTGTCACATGTGCTTAGGTTTCTCCAAAAGCCCGAGAAGGCAAGGTGCTACCATGGAAGAGGTGCTACAAAGGGCTGTAAGCCCTGGACCCTGGAGGCTGAGGCAGCAAGATTGCCACAAGTTTGAAGCCAGGCTGAGCTGCCTAGTGAGGATTATCCTCAGCTCATAACTCATGGAGCAACACAGACAAGTTAGGTGAGGGGAGGAAAGATTTGTTACAAGAGAGGACAGTTGGGAGAAGAGCTCAGGTGTGCAAAAGATTGACTATGAGCTGGGGTGGAGGGCTGTACCCTGACCTAACCAAGGGACACCACACTGGCAGTGACCACAAAGTGGGGTGTTGTCCCCTGGGAAGGCTTTGTGGAGGTGGTGGCATTGAGCAGGGCCTGGAATGGTGAGTGGGAGTTTGTCCCACCTCCCCTCCTGACCACCTGCACCAGGACAGCTCAGCTCAGCCCTCTCTGTCAAGGATCCTCAGACACTAAGCTCACCAATGACAGCTTTGCCCAGGCTCCTGGAACATCTAATTGCCACACTTAGAGCTCAATGTCATCTGTAAGAGCTCAGCTGGATGCCTCTTCTCAAACTTTAGGCCCAGACAGAGCACCAATCCTGTCCCCACTAAGGCCACCACTCCTATCTCCATGCCACAGATGGGCCACATTGCTTATCTGTGCCTGGCCTGGGCTCACCCTTAGTTCTCAGTAGTCGCTGTGTCGCAGTGAGGTGCAGGAGGTCTTTCTCCTTACTGCTGCAGAGAGCTCCCCACTGCACGAATATCTGGACCCACATTGATGGCACTTCCATTCTTAGAATTAAGAATAATATAATTAGAAGTAAGGAACTCCATTTTATTTACTGTATAAACCAGCCTTGCCTGGGGAATGGAAGTGATACCGTGATTTCCATGTCTAATGTGTGATCTCAAGCAGCCCAGCTGGCCTATTTTTTTTTTTTTAAACTATATTATCGCTGGCTCAGCCTGCCCTAAGGGTGGGGCAGGCACAGCATGTGGTGCTGGGGATCAAACCACAGTCCCTGCGGTTGCCTAAGCTTGCCTAAGCAGGTGCTTTAGACCACTGAGCTATCTGGCCCAAGCTGGCCTATTTAATTATTAGGCTTTCTCAGTCAGGCTCTAGCTATACAACCCAGGTTGACTCCAACCCTTGGTAATCTTCCTGCCTCAGCCTCCTGAGTGCTAGTATTTCCATGTGTGTATCACCATGCAAAGCTGTCCTCAGGGTTCTAGCTCTTGGCTTACAAGTGGCCTGGCCAGGACCTGAACCTGAATCTTTCCTATCCCTCTGCGCCCCATGCCTTCTGGGGATTTGGTTGAGGGCTGGGACCATGGGTGCATCTTTCCAACCTGGCATTCCACAGCTTACTCTGCGATCAGCAGCTTCCTGAGGCTTTCTTGCAGATGGAGTTTAGCCTCACAGCCTTCCTCTCCTAAGTGTCCTTCCCCCAGGATAAGATTAGATGACAATCGCAGGAGTCTGTACTGGCTAATTTCATTTTCTGAGTCTGAAGTGATGGGGCCTCTTGAGCTCATTATGCTAATTTCAATTCAATAATAAGTGTCCTAGTGTGGGGCTCCTAGTGCTGCCTGCCCTGTGTCTGCTGGGTCCCGGAGGTGGGCTCCTGGCAAGAACCTGGGGCCTTACTAGTCAGTGGGGACCACGAGTGCTGACGCTGACCTTGGCCCAGGCCTGTAGGCCCCAGAGACCTCGGCCTGCATCTTTGCAATCATACCCAAATAGCTGTTGGCTGTTTTTTGTGCTGGCCTGTGGACAGCATCTTCTTCCATCACTCATGCTAGGCCTGCTGGTTTTCAAGGTGGAGCATCTGGGCTACCGCTCAGGTAGAGTGACTTTATGGACTGCAGCAGGGAGGAGCAGTGGTCACTGTGGGGGGCTTAGAGGAGTTTTCTACAGCATAGCTTTAACAGTGCAACCGGGGTCCACCCACCTCACATGGGCAAGGTTGCCACGTCAGGGCTCAACAGTATACAGCAGTGCCCTAGATGTCACTTAAAGCACACAGACTTCTGCCTCAGCAGGGCAGCTCCCAGGGAGAAGAGCCCTACTGCTCTGTGTACTCTAGTTTTGTTTTGTTTTGTTTTGTTTTTAATATTATGGCTAGGTCAGCCTGCTCTGGGGATGAGGCTGGCACAACATGTGGTGCCCAGGATCGAGCCACGGTCTCTAAGCTTGCCTAAGCAGGCTCTTTAAATCACTAAACCAAAATCGCTGGCCCCTGTGCAGCTCTAATTTGAAGGAGGCAGGTTCTTTTTTTCTTTTTTCTTTTTTTTTTTTTTTTTTTTTTTTTTTTTTTTTTTTTTTTTTTTGTCTTTTTGAGACAGGGTCTTGTTATGTATTCAGGCTGGCCTTGAACTCACATGATCCTCCTGCCTCAGCCTCCCAAGTGCTGGGATTATAGGTATGTGCCACCACACCTGGCTGAGGCAGGTTCTTGAAATGTTTGTTTATATTATGGCTGGCTCAGCCTGCCCTGGGGATGGGGCTGGCACAACATGTGGTGCTAGGGATCAAACTGTGGTCCCTGCAGTTGCCTAAGCTTGCCTAAGCAGGTGTTTTAGATTACTGAGCTATCTCACTGGCCCATTGAAATGCTTTTAAACTTTAAAATTTCTACCAGGTGTAGTGGTGTACCTGTAATCCCAGCACTCTAAAGGCTGAGGCAGGAAGATTGCCACACGCTTGAGGCCACCTTGGGCTACATAGTAAGTTCAAGGGCAGCTTGAACTACACAGGAAGTCCCTGTCTCAAGCAAAAGGCAACAAACAGAAAAGCTTTAAAATTTCCTCTTGATTTTCTGGGACAGGGTCTCACTATTAGCCTGGGCTGGCCTCAAACTCACAGTGACAATCTTGCCTCAGCCTCCTGAGACTGCCACCTGTTGCTCTCCTGTGCTCACATGGGTCCTCATGGGTCCTTACGTTGCACCTTGCTTGCTGGGCTGTACCTGCTCTTTCGGGCTCTAACCTCTGCTCTTGGGACCCTGGGCCTACCGCCTGCAAGAACTTTGGGTTCTATCAGAGCTGCTCCTCTTCTAGGAAGCCTCTCTGAATGCCCCTACATCCTCGACACTTCAGCTTCTTGAGCCACACCCTGAGCACCTTCCTGGTCAGCAGTACTTTTCTTGGTAGCAGAAGGGGGCTTTTGGGTGCTCCCTTTCCACAGTGGGTATAGCCTCCACTGTGCATGCGCCACTAGGATAGTCTCTTCACTGCACAGGTGCCAAATGGAACCTAAGCCTTCACTGCCCTGGCGTGGTGAACTGCCATGGGGGTGTGGTTTCCTGCTCAGGTGCCACATGTCAGCTGGGACCTGGCTCCTCCCCAGCCAGTGGATGGGGGGACGCTGACCAAGCAGAGGGTCCAAGAGGTCAAGGGCCTGCAGTAGTACACATAGCTCATAGTACACTTTTCCTGAGCCACTGGTCTTTGCAGACTTGTGGATCCTTGCACTGGCCTGGGTTGCCCGTCAATGACCCGGACCCTCTCTACCTGTCAGGTGCCAGCTCACGATGCCAGACGTGACATTTTGGGGACATCAGGTGTACATGTGTGTGAAAGACAGTTTTGTGACAGTTGTGACCACAAACCTGGTGTGTGACAGACCTCAACCCTGCCATCTTTGGCTGTGTGACATGGGGCCTTGGTTTCTCCACATGGGAGAAATGTTTTCGTCTCCTTCCATGTCCCCAGAAAAATTGCCGGTCCTGCTTCCAGGAGGCTGCCCACCTACAAGCACCCTGCAGTTTGGCAGGAAAGCCTGCTCTAGCTGCCAGGAAGTCCCCACTGTTCCAGGCCAAGGTGGCTGGCTGTGCACCTCAAATTAGCGGGAAAGTGAGAAGCAGGCAGGAGTGCCTGCAGGTCCAGCTGGCTTTGCAGTGTGACCTGGCCATCAGCCCTCTCTGTGTCTCAGGCAATCTTTTGCTCTTTTTTTTTTTTTTTTACATTTACTAGAGATCAGGTTTCAGACTTCCATTGTCAGAGTCCCATTAATTTGCCCAGGTTGGGCCTGAATTTGCACACCTCCTGCCTCAGCCTCCCAGAGTGCTGGAATGATAGGAATCTCCATCAGGCCCAGCTTTAGTTAGTCTATCTTTAGGATGAAGCCAAAGGACTGCATGCCGTAGCTAAAGCCTGATGGTCAGTGTAGCTGCTGATCAGGCTTGGGAAGGTGGGGTAGCTCTGGGCTGGTGGCAGCACAGTGGGTGGGGAGGGCTTGGCCTGGCTAGGGGCTCTCGGGGACAGGACAGGAGCCAGGCAGGGGTGGGCAGTGCACCCGCTCTCCCACAGGCAGAGCCCTGGGGCCTGAGCTCATCAGCTAAGCAGGTAATTATGTGCATGCTTTGTTGTGGCACAAAAGAGCTCTCAGAGAACTTCCAAGAGGCGCTGCTTCCTGGCTGATTTGATTTTTCAGAGCTGGAGTGTGAAAGTCAAGCTGAACCTGCCTGATTGTGCCCGCGAAGGCGATTCTGAGAGGGCGCTCTTGGAAGGAAATCAGGACAATTAGCTCTGGGCTTCGGGGAGGGGGGTGCGCAGGCTCACAGTGGCAAATGTCAGCCCGTTCCCAGGGGAACGCAGAGTGGGGAGTGAGAGAAAGCAGTGTGTCGGCTGCCTCTGTAAGCGGGGAGATGAGGGTGGGAGCCTTCCTGTGTAAGCCCCAGGACATCCCAGGGTTTGGGCCTCAGTTTCCCTGTCAAATGAGCAAGCAGAGTCCTGTGCCTGGGGCTGCTGGTCCTGCTGCTCTGCCTTTTTATTTCCTCCCTCCTGAAAGGAAAATATTTCCGGTTCTGTGCCTGTTGGAACTTCCATGGCCAGGAGATGAAAATCCCGATCTCAGCCTTGTCTCTTTGCAGAGCTGTGACTTAAGGGTGCTGTTTCTTCAGGCTCCAAGTCAACTTCCTGATCAGATCAAAGGTGCTACCCCCTGACCTGTCTGGCACTGGGGAGGTGGTATAAGTTCTGCTCACCAGTGTGCATGTGTGTGTACGCATGGGGGACTATTTTGTACGTTTTTTTTTTTTTTTTCTTCTCTTTTTGAGACAGTTTCACTATGCAGTTCAGACTGGCCTTGAATTCACTATGTAGCCCATTCTGACCTCAGGCTTGCAGTCTCAGCCTCTTTATCCTGGCATTATAGGTATGTGTATGTACCACCACACCTGGCTTATTTTGTTTTCTTTTTCTTTTTTTGTGTTTTAGGGAAGGGTCAACAGGGTGTTCAGGGTTTCACTACTAGGTCAGACTCATAGTGATCAACCTGTTTATAGCCTCCTAAGAGCTGGGATTACAGGTGTGCACCCCCATGCACAGTCTCAATTGCAGTCTCAGTGTACCTCGGGGGTAGGACCAGCATGGCAGGCCCTGGGATTGAACCCCCAACCCCTGCACCTGATTGCAGGTGCTTTAATCCGCTGAACTTTTTGGCCAGCCATATTTTCTATTTATTTTGTTGTATTTTATTTTATTCCTACTTATTTTAAAGAGAAGCATCACTGTTAGAGCAGAGCTGTGACCTGGCGCACCCTGGTCTGAGACACCATGTGCATTTTTTTTTTTTTTTTTTTTTTTTTTGTCTTTTTGAGACAGGGTCTCGCTATGCAGTTGAGGCTGGTCCTGAGCTCACTTTTGTAGCTCAGGCTGGTCTCGAACTCGCACCGATCCTCCTGCCTCAGCCTCCCGAGTGCTGGGATTACAGGCATGCACCACCACGCCCGGCACCATGTGCATTCTTCAGTGGCCAAATTTCTGGTAGTTTTGGTGCTCATACCACTTCCTTGGTATATCTGGAGGATTAAAGCCCCAGAGCAGGAAGCAAGAAGACATTCTAGTACTTGGCATTCTAGGGGCTACTACCACTGTTGTCACTGTGACTCGGTGGCTCAGGGTCCCATTGGGAAGCCCAGGTGAGCTGGCAGGCAATGTGGATAGAGTCAATGGTGCAGAGGTGCACATAGCCAAGTGCCAGGTGCTGGTGTCTGATTTGTCTGCACTGGAGCCACCTCAATGGTTAAATAATTTGGGTACCATCCTGGAGATAAGAGACAGAGCCTTAGGGCTTCTTAGCATGCCGGGTGGGGCAGATGTGCGTCTGGTTCAAGGAGCCCATGGCAGACACCATGCTTAGCAGCTGGGCTTTGCTCCTCCTCTGTCCCCTGTTCTGTGGGCTATGACACTGCTGAGCCATTTGAGCCAGGCAGTTCCGGATAGGCTGCCACACTCTGTCTGCTGCTCAGTAGCAGGCTGTATAGCTCCTTACCCCTGCCCATGCAGAGGGGCCCCTGTGCAGCTCAACTGCTTTAACTTGGCACTGGTGGGACACTTGGGGCTCCCCTGGCATTGAATCCTGAGAACTCTCATTTCCCTCTGTCCTATGACCAAGGGGCTGGGTGGTTCTGTGGGGCCTCTCTGGGGCTGGCTTCTGGCACATGGATAACCTGGAGTGAAGTACAGGGGCCAGGACTGGCTGCTTCTGAGGTTGCAGCCACCCATGGGGGACACAAGGTGTCATCACGCTGGCAGGAAGTAATGCAGTCAGCAAGCTCTGTGCAGGAGATGCATGAAATTAAATAATAGCACATGCTGGTGAGGTGGTGGCTGAAAGGAGTCTTTCTGTGTCTTTGGGCAAATGTAAACTGGTACAGCCACCGAGACCAGTATGGAGACTCCTCAAAAAACTGAAACTGGGTATTCCCTTGGACCCTGCTATCCCCCTTTCTAGGTTTCTTCCCCAAAAGAGTTCAAGATAACGTACCTCAGCAATCTGTGCACACCCAAACTTAGAGCAGAAAAACCCATGATAGCTGCATCTTAGAGCAGCCTGTATGCTTATCAACAGGTGAATGGAGAAAGTGTGGCATTTATATACCTGGGAGTACTACTGTGCTGAAAAGAAGGATAAACTGGAGCCATGTGTGGGAAACAGAAGCTCCTTGAGACTACAGTGCTATGTGAAATAAATCAGACACGTGAGTTTCAGTGTTGCTTGGTTTGCCTTATGTGAAGAACCCAAAGTCAGATAAAGAGCAAAATAAAAGCTAGCTGCTAGGAGAGCAGGAGATGGACCCTCAGCATGGGAAGGGCAGAGGAGGTGTGGGGCTGGGTGTGGTAGGATGTGCCTACTCATGGTGAATACCAGCTCTCTATGGGGACAGCTGGCAGTCTCTGCCCAGTGGGTGTGTTGGGCTTGCTGGGGAGGCCTGGGCTCAGGGAGGCATGGGGTGCACTGCCTTCTGATTGATGTTTGACCCAGGGTAGGGGGCAGGTCTGGGCTCATGGCCCAGAGCAACGCAGCAACCACCCCAAGGACACAGCAGAAGCAGCTGCTGGGTTGCCTTGGGGGGCCTGGAGGTGCTTTGGTCCTTGAGTTTAGTGGCTGTGGGGCAAACAAAGAGACAGAGGCCTCTCCTGTGCCAGCCTCCCCGAAGACCCCGCAGGGCACGCATCATCCTGTCTTGAGGCCTTTCCAATACAGCCAGAGGGCCATGCCCATTCCTTGTTCAGAGCCCAGTGTATATTTCACACTTCATGTAATTGATTAAAATGACTGCGCTGAATTAATGGGGCCGTCAGTGCCCCAGCAGCAGCACAGCCCAGAGCCACACGGGCAGCCATAGGCTGGTGGAGCCTTGGTGGTGGGGTTGTGCTGGCCCTACTCCCTCCTGCCCTATGCCACTGCCTCCCCAGGTGCCTGGCATCCTGGGAGCACACTGGCATCTAGAGCTAGGGGACATGGTACCATGGCTGCTGGCTGCCACCTGCACATGTCATTCAGTGTCCGCTAAACCCCTAGATGGCCCTGGAGGTCACCACTTTGATCCCATTTTATTCCTGGAAAAACTGAGGTTTGACTATGCTTAATGGAGAAGAGGGCCAGAGTGGAACTAGGGCCCAGCCCTTGCTCTGGCTGCTGTCACATTCTTTTTTTTTAAAGAATTTTTTATTTTTTGGGCCCAGCGGGATGGCTCAGTGGTCTAAAGTGCCTGCTTAGGAAAGCTTGGGTGGCTTCAGGGACTGCAGTTCGATCCCTGGTACCACATGCTGCGCCAGCCCTGCCCTTGGGGTGGGCTGAGCTGGCCATAAAAATGAGTGAATAAACAAACAAAGGTTCTGAAACAAGAAATAAATTAATTAATTTTAAAAAAAGGAATTTTTTATTTTTTTCTTGTTTCAGAAGTTTTGTTTGTTTATTTATTTTATGGTCGGCTCAACCTGCCCTGAGGGCAGGGCTGGCGCAGCATGTGGTGCCGGGGATCAAACCATGCTCCCTGCAGCTGCCTAAGCTTTCCTAAGCAGGTGCTTTAGACCACTGAGCCATCCTGCCAGGCCCCTGCTATCACATTCTGGTCACCCAGATGCTACCTTAGGAACAACCCGGTGTTGGCACCTCCAGCTGGATGCTGGGAGGTGGCAGCCAGGCTTTTCCACCCGCGCTCCCCCAAGAGGTTTACACCTGTCAGGCTGGGGATTGGAGCATGGGTGGCCCCTTACCTCACAGGGAACTGGGTCAACATGTCACTCTCTGCACATTTGCTGGGCCAGTGTCTGCCTGACACAAATTCCTCTGGAACAGGAAGAAGCCATGCTGCCTGGAGCTGTCTGATGCCCACAGCATCACTGGCAGGAGCCCATCATGGCTCCCAAGGACTACTGTCCATGTCACCTTCCAACCTCCTTTCCCACAGGCCTCTTCCTCTGCCTCCATTTTTTTCCCCCCTGTATTAGGGCAGTGTCTACAGGGTGTTGGGTCTCACTACATAGATTGGACTCCTAGTAGTTCTCCTTTTTACAGCCTCCTAAGCACTGGGATTACAGGAGCGCGCCACCCCACCCAGTCTCAATCTCCATCTCAGCGTTTCGCAGGAGCAGTGATCAAATTATCAAACCCTGGCTGCTGGTCTCTGCCTAAGCAGATGCTTTAGTCCCCTGAGTTATCTGGCTGGATAAGCAAGACCCTGTAGGGTCTTGCTACACAGTTGAGATTCAGTGATTCTCCTGTCTCAGCCTTCCCAGTGCTGAGATTATAGGCATGCACCACCACACCTGATTTCGAGGTGTTGGTACACCCGGATTGAACCCTGGGTCCTTGGGCTTGCCAGTTAGGTGCTTAGACCGCTGAGCTATCTCCCTGGCCCCTGCTTCTCTTGTTTACAGGAAGTCCCTGCACCAAACCCAGCCTGATTGCCTTACTTGCCTCACCCAGGTCAGGTGCAGCACCTGCCCCATAGTGAGTGCTCAGTAAAATGTGGTTAGACCAAAATAGGAAGAAAGATCAGGTATGGTGGCACCTGCTGGCAGTCTCAACACTCAGGAGGCTGAGGCAGTAGGAGTGCAAGGAGGAGCTCAGGCTGGGCAACTTCAACATGTGTGGGAACTATCTCCATTTTTTAAAAAAAGGGATGACTTTATCCATGTGCATAAGAACCAGGGGTCATTATTTTTCTAGTAGGACTAGACCAGGCAGTGCAGGTTTGTTTCTTTCTCTCTTTTGTTTTAACCTTTTTGAGACAGGGTCTTGCTATGCAGTTCAGGCTGGCTTTGAGCTCACTTCTGTAGCCCAGGCTGGTCTCGAACTTGCAAGGATCCTCCTGCCTCAGCCTCCCAAGTACTGGGATTACAGGCATGCACCACCATGCCCGGCGGCAATGCAGTTTTTATTACCCCTTAGTATAGTACATTTTAGGTTAGAAAAATCCCATCATTTTCTTTATAAACACTGTATACCATGAGAGCTTGTTTGGAGGTCCTAGAAGGGGAGCGCAGCTACTCATATACCCTTGACCGAGAAACAATCCTCTGCTATCGAGGGTCATTGTCCTCCTTGACCAAGCACACAGCTTTGGGAGGGATGCACATGGAGCATTGAGGGAGGAAGGGGACACCCACCAACCAGCCAGATCATCCGAATCAACCCTGGCGATCAGTGGGGTGACAGATGTCACAACCAGATCATCCTCACATCCAAAAGCTTCATACCACAGCTGGTGAGATAGTTCAGTGGAGTAAGTGCCTGCTTAGGTAAGCGCAGGGACCAAGGTTTGATCCCCGGCACCACATGCTGTGCCCATCCCCAGATGTGTCAAGCTGGGTCCCAAGATGGAGGCTGAAAACAGGAAGATCACTATGAGTTGCAGCTGTGTAGTGACACCCTGTACCAAATGCATTAAAACAAACAACTTTCCCATTCATCTGTCACCTCATTCTTCTTTGCCTCCCCTTCCTTCTTCTTTTTGTCCTTTATTTATTTGGTACTGGGAACTGAACTCAGGACTTTGCACATGCCAGGCAGGTGCTGTGCCACTGAGCTATACCTCCAGCCTCTCATCTCGGCCATTCTGCAGTCCAAACGTCCCTCAGTGCCCAGCATGTGTGACCCTATGTCAGGCAAGGGATCCTGACCCCCAGCAAAGAGCAGGTTCTCAACAACACCCTTATTTCACCTAGTAGTTAGCAAACAGCACCATTTTAGCTGCTGGTCACTTGTGTGCTCTCTCTGGTTTTTAGAGATAGGGTCTCAGTGGATAACTGGCCTCAGACTGACCCAGGCTGGTCTCAGATGTATGGAGATTCTCCTGCCTCAGACTTGGCAGTGCTGAGATTACAGATGAGCAGTATCACGCCTGGCCAAATGTGACTGTTGCTGTGGAGACAGTGAATGATGACAGGGACCTCAAAAAGGAAAGGTAATGGGGCAGATGGGGGGCTGGGAGTTTTGAAGCTCTTGGAGGTGGCCACATGCAAAGTCCCCTTACCTGGTCCCCTGGGGCCCCTGTCTTCTTGGGCCTCCCTTTGGATATAGTTGTAAAGCTACCAGGAGGGTGAGGGACCTCATGAAGTCTCGGAGCTGGCTCTGAGCCCCGGCCTGCACTGGACGTGGGCAGTCAGGGAGGTGCAATTCACTTTCTCCATTCCCAAGGGACAGGGAGGCCAGGACACTGAGTATAGAGGGTCCCACCCAGCTCCCCCCACCCTCCCGCTCTGCAACCCAGCTACATGGGAGGAGCCCAGCCCAGCCTGCCCATGGCTTAGACTTCCTGCTTTAGGGAGCACTTGGGAGAGCCCAGATTTTATCCTGCACCACCAGACCTGGGGTCACTGCCTGCCTTGCTGATGTCCTGAACTTCTCCAGTACTTCTGAAGCAAGCCTGGGTGTGGTCTTCATGGTCAGAAGGAGGCTGGAGCCTGAGAATAGAAATCTGTGTGGGGCCTGACAAAGGCCCCTGGAAATGAACATCTCTCCATCTGGGAAGGGGCCCTTGGTTAGTGGCTGCCAGTGGCTGGCTTCTGGGAGACAGCAGAGCCCTGGGCAGGGATGGGGGCTTTCCTAGCGAGTCCCTGGTGCTGGGGGTGGGACAGGAGGTGAAAGACAACTGGCAGCACTTACCTCACACCTTTGGCACCTGGGGCCACTCAGGGCCTCCCTGGGAGTCGTCTCTGTCTCCATGCACAGCCTGGGCCTATTGTGCCCCAGCCCCTTCCCCACTGTGGGGAGGAGCCACCTTGTCTGGTTCTGCCAGGGCTCTCTGAGAGGCCTGCAGAGTGTACCCCTGATCAGGAGCCGGACACCAGAAGGCAGGCACAGCCAGTCAAAGACCCAAGACATAGGGAGGTAGTGTCTTTCTACAGCTGGAAGCAAGGTGGCATCAGTGGCCTGTAAACCCTGCATCCAGGTGGGGATGTGGGAGAGAGGGTTCCCCTGAGTCCCTTTTGCCTGGAGCACATATCTGCAGGACACCCTGGGCCCAGGCAGTGTCCGCAGCCCCTCCATGGCTTCCGGGGAGTCTCTCCTGTAGGGAAAGAAAGAAAGAGGGGCTGTGCTGGCCAGGGCTGGAAAACCATGGAGCAGGGCCTGTGGCATGTGGCCTCCGCAGCCTGCCTCATCGCTCATTGCACCCAGCCTGGCCCGGCCCTTTCTTGCTGGCCTGTGCTGCTTCTGTGGCTGTGAAAAGGGGACTTATAGGAGCAATGCAGGGTACCAGGCAGGTGCTGCCCACCACCAGGGTCCCACCACGCAAGTCACCCAGGCTGGGCTCAAACATGACATGCTCCTGCCTCAGCCTCCCTGAGGGTAGAGGTTACAGGTGTACAGGGTCATGCCCAATCAGAATTTTTCTCTCTTTCTCTCCCTCTCTTATTTATTTATTTATTTATTTATTTATTTATTTATTTATATTTTATTTTTTTTTATTTTAGGGAAGGGCCTACAGGGTGTTCAGGGTCTTACTACTAGATTGGACTCATAGTGATCTGCCGGTTTACAGCCTCCCAAGAGCTGGGACTACAGGTGCATGTTACCGCACCCAGTTTCAATAGCATCTCAGCATGCCCCCTGGGGGCAGGGCCAGCATAGCAGGCCAAGGGATTGCAGGATTGAACGCCTGGCCCCTGTGCCCACTCGAAGGCACTGTACTTCACTGAGCTATTTGGCCAGCCCTTTATTTTTCATTTTGAGTCAGGATCTAGCTAAATCACTAAGTTGTCCAGGCTTGAATTTGAGATCCTCCTGCCTCAGCCTGCCATACATTATAGGTGCATGCAACCACATCAAGGTCTTGGGGCTAGGGATTTAGCTCAATGGTAGAATACTTACCTAGCAAGCTGGAAGCCCTCGGTTCAGTCCTAACCTAGAAACCAATTCCAACCAAAAAAATACAAAAAAAGATTAAAAAGGACAAAAAGCAAACAAGGTCATTGCACATCCAGGTCTTTTCTGTCTTAGGTGGTCTCTGCACTTTTCCTTCCCCTTTCCTCCCACTTCCTGCCCCCACCCGTGACCCAAAACATACTTCAGGGGCTGATGCCAAACCTGTCCTTGCTGCTTCTATTCAACACTGGCTCCTCCTTTCCTCGCTTTACCTGTGCCCCTGTGCAGTCCCTCCCTGACTGGGGGCAACTCTGCTCCCATCTGGGGCCTAGAATCAGCTCTCATGCCCGAGCAGAGAGGGAGAGTGAGGAGAGGGGCTGGGGACCCCTGCCTGACACTCCCTGTCCATTCTCCTTTGTAATGCTTTACTTTTTTTTTAATTAAAGAATTTTTTAAATTTTATTTATTATTATTTTTTTTCTTGTTTCAGAACCTTTGTTTGTTTATTCATTCTTTTTTTTTTTTTTTTTTTTTTTTTTTTTTTTTTTTTTTTTTTTTTTTTTTTCTGTTTTTTGTTT
>PVJA010022632.1:0-33995 GCA_004027025.1 Myocastor coypus | reverse complement strand
CATTAATGCATGAATGTCTCAGGCCTGTGAGCTAAGCCTCTAAGTCAAAACCCTCAGTAATAAGAACTACCACTACTACACATACAGGAGATGCAGCTCTGGACACATGCCAAAAATTTCCAGGTAAATGAGACACACAGGAAAGGTGAGAATATAAGCACAAGACTTAATCCTTGTCCCTCAAGAATTTCTGAATTTAGAATGAGAAAAGTAAATCAGAGGAAATCCAGACCTACATCAAAGATTCACAGAGAATCCTAGCAGAAGAGGGTCCAGCTCACCCTGAAGAAATAAGAGAGAAATGTCCTAAGAATCAAGGACAGTTCTGTGTTACACAGCGGATGTTTTGGTCAGTGAGAGACCACACCTGTGCAGGTCGTCCCATAAGACACGCCTACTGGCATGATCACTGTAGTACTACCTCAGGGCTACTCGTCACTCACATGTTCATGATGATGCTGTGACTACAGTCATATAAAAGCATGGCGATACAATTATGTATAGAACAGCATACTTAACAATCACCTTATTAGTTTATGTATTTGCTATACTTCTATCACTAATTTTTCTACTTACTTTTTTTAAAGCTACTGAGTGTGGTGGCACAAATTGGTAATCCCAGCACTTTGTAGTCTGACATACATGTTAAGACTCAGGTTCAAAAACACACACCACAACAAAAATTTACTGTGAAACATTATTATATGCGCTGGCACATGGCAGCTTCTTCACGTCACGTTTACAGTGACTCATCAGATCTCGTGAAATGACTGACACTGTCATGCTCACAAGCTAACAAAATTCCTAGGGACACATTTCTGAGAATGCATCCCTGTCACTAAGCAATGCATGGCTGTTTCAGAAAGATAAGGGAGGCTCAACCAGAGAGGAGCATCCCCAAAGCAAGGCCAGCAGAGCACATGGGCTGGAAAATGGAGACGCAGAAAACATCGTGGCTGTTTCATTGGGCAGAAGGAGGATTTTAGAGAAGCAAGACAGTACCAACTCCCAGCTGGTCATCGGCCTTGATGAGAGTTGTCAAATCTGGGTGAGAGAGATAGCTTGGAGGCCTAAGACCCTGCCTGGCAAGTGCAAGATCCTCAGTTCACTTCCCAATACAAGAAAAGGAAAAAAAATCTATTACAAGAAATATTAAATCTCATCCCAAAAAGGGAAGACCTCATACGTGTATCTGGAGTAAATACCATGAAGAAGGAACATTGAACATAAGGAGTAAAGAGGCTAAATTGAAGGAAAAAGAAATCCAAATCTAAAATAAGTTATAAAGTGAAAATTCAATACTGCTGCCAGACTTGAGACGAAAACTGCAAAGTGACAACACACTAGCTTGGCTTCAGAGACTCAATCTATCCCATCTCTGGAGAGACTTGATCTGAACCTGGATATTAAAGATGAATAAGGTGGCAGGGCGGATTTCAGCGTTGCTAGGCAACACTGCACGCAAGCCTTCCTGAGGCAAAAGCGGCACTCCACGCAAGTGTCTTTTTATTGACTCTGAAAACCACACTCGCTTTTATTATGGTGCCTGTGACCCCTTAAAAGCCTCATCACAGACAAGTGAAAGAGGCATTTTTAAGTATTTAGTATTTAAAAATAAAATTATATGAAGCTAATATGTCTACTGAATGTGAATTCTCCAGCAATATAGTGCATTCTCTAAGGACCTGGAACTGAACCTCTGCTAGTGGAATACATGCTGAGAGGAAGCCATGCGGCAGCAGGGCTGCTAAGAGGCACGGCCAGGGGTGGGCTAGTTGTTTTTGGCTATGCTCTGGCCTTCAGTTAGTCAGGTTTGGACTAGCTAAGTATAAGACAGAAAAACTAACTAACTTGGCTCCCTGCTGAGCCACTTTACAACTGGTCCTGACACAGACACTTCCATTTCCTTGCAAATATCCTCTAATTAAACTCAAGCCAGTTGTGCTGTTTCAAATATTTGGGTTTTGAATCCTGAACACCACAGAAGCCACAGGCTGCTTCTGTGTGTGGCCAATCTGACCTCCTTCGCACACCTCATCACCTTTATCATCCTAACTCTCCTCACACCTTTCATCCTGGGCTCGAGTTTCCCACTTCAACCTAGTCTCCACCCCAGCATCCATCAAAGGCAGCCTCTGGCCATTTGGTTCAGAAACCTAACACACTTTCCAGGAAGCACAAAGCTTTTAGGTATGCATGAGCACCAGGCTGTCCTGTGTACCCACAACTTTACAGTCCCATGTAGAGATAAGAAACTAAGAAGCGAACAACAATAAACAAAGTTTAGGGTGGGTTATAATCTGTTACTTAGGGATTTTAGAAAACTAGGATTTAAAAAAGGTATAACAGCTTATCCTGATGGATGTCTCCACTCTTACTTGAGACATAGGTGTAACAGCTTAGTCCTGATTGATGTCTCCACCCTTACTTGAGATGTTGGTGATCATCCCCTCTCCTCCCTGTAAATCTTCTACTGTATGACCTAAATAAAAAGGAGATGCTTCTAGAGTTCTGGGCTCACTTCAAGAGAGACACATCTCAATGAGACCTCTGAAGCTACATTCATCAGGTCTTCTCGTCATTTCTTTCAGCTCCAGATCACAACATCCAACAGTCCCAGGGCTATTACAGTCACAGAGGTGGCTCCCAGCTTAAAGAACTGAGCTGGTGAATTAGTCTAACATGCTCTCAAGATCAGAAGCAGAACCACAGTGCAGGAATTGAAAAGGAAATACGTAGGAAGTCCCACAAATCCTGAGACTTAGGAGGAAGCTGTCTAGACAAACGCACTGAGATATAGGAGGAAGCTGGTGAGAGGAAATAACTGGGAGATAGGGGAGGGAATAATCGAAATTCCCTCTCATTTATTAGGGATTCCAAATCAGTAGGTACAAAGTTTCTGTTTAGAATAATGAAAATTTTCAAAAATATTGGTGATGGCTGCACCATTGTTAATGCACTTAAAAATCAATGATTTATTCATCTAAAAGTAATTAGAAGGGCCAGTCAAATAGCTCAGTGGATTAAAGCACCTGCAAGCAGGTGCATGGGCTTGGGATTCAATCCCCAGGCACGCCCAGACAGCAATTGAGACTGGGCATGGCAGCACACACCTATAATCCCAGCTCTTGGGAAGCTGTAAACAGGTGGATCAGTACAAGTCCAATCTAGAGTGAGATCCTAAACACCCTGTAGACCCTTCCCTAAAGTACAAAAAAAAGTAGTTAAAATGCCAAATTATATATACTACATATTTTACCCTAAAAATTAATTTAGTAATTCAGCCTTCAACGGGCACAGGTATTTCAAGATAAGTTTGTGATGTCATAATTGCCTAGATTTCTGATATATACTTATTATTATTACTTGAACTCATATAAAAATTTTTATTTTGCTTAGTAACTTTTAATGTCCATTGATAGTCAATGGATCAGAAAATGGGATATAAATACTGAAAATCTAATCAAAAGCTTCTATAACAAATGTTACTACAAAAATGTCACTTTCAAACAACAGTACAAGGTAAAAATATAAGCAATATGCCTGTTGTTCTAAAGTACAATTTATCCATCTTCTGTTAACTTCTGATTTTTAGATAGTATTTAAGATTTAAATTTCTGTATATTAATAAAGAAAAAAATTTTAAGCCTTAAATTTGTTATGTGAAGAATTAACTTTAGCTAGGTGTTCTGGCACATGCCTGTAATCCAAGCACACTGGGTGGCTGAGCCTAGAAGTGCAAAGTTTGAGCCCAGCCTGGACACCCTGGGACTGAATGAGACTCTATCTCAAAATAAAAAATTGAAAATTAAAAAAGAGCCTGGGGATATAGCTCAGTGTGAAGATCCTGAATTCTGTTCCCTATAACAAAAATCATTAAATTTATCTTTTTAAAAATTAACTTCTATGCCAGACGTGGTGGCGCACGCCTGTAATCCCAGCACTTGGGAGGCTGAGGCAGGAGGATTGGTGTGAGTTTGAGACCAGCCTGGGCTACCAAAGTGAGCTCAAGGCCAGCCAGAACTGCATAGCAAGACCCTATCTCAAAAAAAAAAAAAAAAAAAAAAAAAAAAAAAAAAAAAAATTAACTTGTATTCTCAAAAGAAAAGCATAAAAAGAAGTAACTGGTCAATCCCAACTAAGACTAAAACAACTAGTGTTAGAGCTTTTGAGCATTCTTCCATTTCCTGTACAGATCTTCTTCATTTTAGTTTTGCTATTTCCTGAAACAGAAGGCCAGGAGCTAATTTCTGAGCCCTCAATGTAACTGTGTTAAGTACCAAAGTGAGATGCGGTGTACGCTGGCATCTAGAATAAACACACCAGAACCTCTGTTGAACAGGGTCTGCAAGAAACACAGTTTCAGGTCCTGACGAGAAGCACGTGAAACTATCCATAGTCAGAAAACACAGTGGGGAAACTTCTGAGTTGAAGGTTTAAGAATAGAAAAGAGTTCCACCAAGAATTTTGCTTGTTAGAAATGTGTTACAGAAGAGCAGCACTGCTTTGTAGACTGAGCTCCCTGCAGGGCCCAGATTTAGGCCTCAAGCAAGTTCTCTGTCTCAGGAGGAAATCGTAGATAAAACATCATCAAATTGGGCCCATAAGAAAAAGACCCCTATGAGCTGCAAGTCCCTGTGGGAGCCCAATGCACCATCTATGATATTTGGGTAAAGAATACAAAAGCATCAATGGGCATGAGTCAGAGACCAGCACACAGCCACACAGAGAATGTTCCAATGAGCAGAACCAGCTGAGCTACAAAAGCAGCCCAAGCCCACCTCCATCCCTCCACTAGCTGTCTCCAGAGAGCCTGGGTCAACGACAAAAGAGACACATTTGTACATCGTCTTAAGAACCTCTACGTTCAGGAGAAGAAACACCTGGGATCCAAAATGTTACGTGCAGCTTAAGGAAAACACCTGATCATTGTTTTTGCAAACAGGGAGCTTTATTTATAGCCTTGGGGAAATGTTTACATATAAAATGTCAGACCACAGCAAAGGAGGAGCCTGGTACTGCAAATATATAGATTAGTCAACATAAAAGGATACTAACCAGCTCTGCTCACTGCCAGGGCCACAAGAAGAGTGTGTGCAGAAGACACAGAAATCAAACACCTGGACATATTTTAAACCTTCAAGGATAAGCAGGATATCACAAACCAGACTTCAGCCCTAGACTTGTGATTAACACTGTCTAAATAGCACTGATTGGGTTTTCTCCTCTGAAAGGAAGAACACACTCCCTTTAACTTGTGAACGGTCATTCAAGACTGATGGAAATATAATAGGAAATTCTCACCCTCTTATTTCTTTCTTAATGAGCATGTTCATTATTTATGCTTTTGCGTCATCACTGACTTCATACTCTTCATCTGTGTCATTAGTCTTCAAAGCCTGCATTTGTCCCTTGAAATATCACCCATACCCATCTGTGACTCTTCCACCCAACACCTTGCCCCTTCCTAAGCCCCTCTCTTCCTGGAATAATGCAATAGTCTGCTTTTGAGCCTTCCGGATTCTGGTCCCCACCCTTCTTGACTCCCCTTACACTGGGTGTAAAACAATATTCCTTAAATAAATTCAAATGGCACAGCCCCGCTGTGTCAGATACTCCAAGTTCGAAGGTAGATGAACTGGAGAAGTCCAAAATACCCATGTTTATCTGAATATCCTACTGTACAGCTATATAATGATTACTAGCTCCCTATGAACATTGTGGATTAAAAGACTTAATGATAAAGATGTCAATTCCTTCCAAAGTGATAGAGAGGTTTAACACAGACCTCTTAAGATCCCAGAAGAATTTCTGTAGATATATGAGATTGTTCTAAAAGTTATATGAAAAGATATTCAAATGGTATGGATTTCAGAAAAATGAAATTTTATGTTCACATAAAAGTCTGTACATAAACATGTATAGAATTTTCACTGTGAACAGATAAAAGCCACAAAAAGCCCAGATGTCCTTCACAAGGACAATATCATACCCTGAAATATTACTCGGCCATCAAAAGGAACATAGTACTGATACAGACAACAAACTACATGACTCCAGAACATTATACAATGTAATGACACTGATCTTAAAGATTGTATTAGTTCAAGGTGTCACCTATACAATACTCTTGAAATGACAATAGACACAGAAGGAGACTAGGTCAGCAATTGCCAAGAGTCAGGAAGAGGGCTGGGAAAGAAGCAAGTGAAGATGGAAATGTTCTTTATCTTGACTGTGTCAATGTCAATGTTATGATTATATTACACTCAAGTTTTCCAGGATGTTAGTAGCTGGGGAAAACAGATAAATAGATAAGCTACACTAGATCTCTATTGTCGTTAACAATTTCATATCAATCTATAATACCCTCAAAAATGATTAAATATTAACATATGTGTCTTCACGAGGCCTCCCAAAGAGAAGTCCCCACAAAGGCCTGGCAGGCTGCAGCTGCCGCGGCCCTCTCAGTCAGCCAGCGAGCCCAAGCACATTCCCACACAGACATTCAGCACGGGCTTCCTCACTGGAAAGCCCTCCCTCCATGCCACCACCCAGGGACTGTGGGGAGGAGCCTCAAAACACCAAAAACACAGAACCCAGCCAGCTCACCAAGACACACAGACCCAACAGAATCACAGTCAGTATGCTGGAGAGATTCCTGCACGTCCACAATAGCCAACACATGAAATCGTCCAAGTGCCTGTGGACAGATGAATGGATAAAGGAAATAGGCACCCTACCCACTCGGCAGCCTTTGAAAAAGAACCATTTGAAAGGCAAATGCAGAAGACATTATGTTAACTGAAACAAGCTGGGCATAGACAAATGCACAAGTTCTCAGTCACACATACCTCTAGAAAAGTCAAGCTCAGAGCAGCAGAGAACAGAGTGGACTTTAAAAGAGTTGGACTGGCAGGTTCGGGGAGGTGCTGGTCAAAGGACATGAAATTTTAGGGGAAATAAGTTCGAGAGAACTATTTACAACACCATACATGGACTTAATAAAAATGTTTCACACAGTAGAAACTTGCTAAGGGGGCAGACTAAGTGTTCTCCTTGTCTGCCCATGAGTCCAAGGGCTAGTGTACGTGTTAGTTACAGTTCATTCAGTAGGCTGGCTCAGCTCTGACCTTGGGTCTCAGCTTTCTCCCTCCCCACTGCAGCTTGACCACAGGACACTTCTGGAAGTTACTGGGCTCCTGAAGCCTCAGGACAGGCTGAGCCAGCCATACAAATAAATAAATAAAGTTCTTTAAAAACAATGAGGATTTGTTTTGTTTTTTGAGACGTTTTGCTATGTACTCAGGCTGGTCTTACATTCCTGGGCTCAAGCGATCCTCCAGTCTCAGCCTCCCAGAGGTGAGGACCACAGGCAGGCAGAGGATACTTTAAGTAGCATATGGAAAGCATTCCCTACAAAGAAAAGATTAGTGAAACTGAACTGCACTGAAAATGTTAAATCCTGCTCAGAGAGTAACAGAATTTACCTGGATTATATAGGATGTATTCTCTGTATGTATTCAGAATATTTAGAGCCCTACATATCAACAAGACAACCTAACACAGAAATATGTAAGAAACACAAATAAAATATTTCACGAAAGAAGAGATACAAAGAACCAGTAAATACACGAGCTATTAAAACCTTATAGAAGCAATGGAAACTACAATGCAAATATCACTGCGAACACTAGCTGCTCTCTGTGGGTTTCCCGCTGAGGACTTTCATGTAACCCCCACATGGAACACAGTTTAGGTTTTGCAAGATCTTGTTCCTTCTCACCCTCTGCATCTCTGTGCTCCCCAGAGAAGTCCTCCTTGATCCCTCAACCTAACCAGCTCTCCCATCCCACCATCCCCTCACTGTCCCTATCACAGCTTCAGAGACTCGCCATCAGAAATAGTGCTACAGCACGCCTGTAATCCCAGCACTCGGGAGGCTGAGGCAGGAGGATCGGTGTGAGTTCGAGACCAACCTGGGCTACGAAAGTGAGCTCAAGGCCAGCCTCAACTGCATAGCGAGACCCTGTCTCAAAAAAGACAAAAAAAAAAAAAGAAGAAGAAGAAGAAGAAGAAATAGTGCTACACACAGATGCACACACTCAGGTATTACTACATGCCCCTTCCACTAGCAAGGTAAGTGCTCTACCACAGCCACCAATGCATCCCCAGGACCAAATCCCTGCCCAACCTACTGTGGATCATGAATGGGTATCGCCAACATGCTGAATAATGTCTTCTCCCCTATGGGCATGGCAAGAAACAGACTTGGAAAGGAAAAAACAAAGGAGGAAAGAAAATGACACTAAAAAGTCAGGCAGAATAGGCCAATCTACTGCCCTGACGAGGACAATCTAATAATGAAACCTAAGAAAGCCACGAGCAACACAGGCACTTTTCTATGCAAATACCGCCCCCCCCCTTTTTTTTTGGTCTTTTTGAGACAGGGTCTGACCATGCAGCTCAGACTGGTCTTGAGCTCACTTTTGTAGCCCAGGCTTGTCTCAAACTCACACCAATCCTCCTGCCTCAGCCTCCCAAGTGCTGGGATTACAGGAGTGCACCAACCTCCATTTTTTAAAAATGGTGCTGGGATCACATCCAGAGCTGTGGCATGCTAGGCAAGTGGCCAGCCGCTGAGCTACAGGAAACACTATACAACATAAAAGGTAAAATGCCGAGGACAAAAGGAAAGCTACCTTCTGGAAGACACTAACCGAAGCATGCATGACTAATTCTGGAGTTATACAAGTAGGTCATTCCTGTGTCTCAGTTTTGAAAGACAAATATCTGGAGAACTAGAGTATGACTCACAGCTAAGGAAAGTTCTTAAGTTTTATAGCTTATGTATTATAAACGTAAAACCCTTTCCTTCAATCTAGAGGACCTGTGCCCTAATTTCTTCTGATATTGAGACAAGGGAAGAAAATATGCACCATGTGGAAGCAGAAAAGTGTGCAGAGGCAGGAAGCGCACAGGTGCGTCTGGCATCAGATTAGCGGTGCGGCCAGCAGCGCTCTCGGCTGCTCACCTGTAAGCTGTGCTGAGCAGGTGCCTGGTGCAGGTGGTACCAAAACACCTATTCAATGAACACACTTCCAGCCATTCATTTTATGATGAATACAATGGTTTAAGAACTCAGAAATATTTTGTTGTTTTCACCGCAAGGCCATCTGCTTAACTGCAGTAAACAATTAGTATAATGAGGACCTGGCTGGTACATATAGCTCCATAACCATACAAAATGCATATGAAGAAATAAAGGAACTACTGGCTGAGAACCTGTTCAAGCATAAAGCTTTGAAAACAGAATTATTTTCTATTCCCAGATAAAAACCTACAAATTTCTCTCTTCTTAATGATCCTGTTGTATTTTTTTCTTCTTGAAAAATCATTACACTTCTTACTCTCCTAAGCTAAGATGGAGTACTTGATCTTCAGCATTTCTTTTCTTATTTGTGATTCCCTCTTGACAACTGAAGTGATTCCTCAGCAGGCTCAAGCAGCCCTAACCTTTTCAGATGCGAGGCTATCTTTCCATAAATTCATCATCAGTTGTTCCCTGCCAATCTAGAATAACTTAAATTGGAAAGGAGTAACTATACAGAAAAGGACATAGAGCCATAGACATTCCACATAGAGCCATTCCAACATAAAAAGGAGGAAGAACTAAAGCCTCAGCATAACACCACTTGACAATGTTGGAGAGCTGGACCTAGATCAGATCCACTAGCGCTGCTTGCATGTCTTTGTTTTGCTAACACGTAAACTGATGGTAAGCCGTAACATCTGAAGAAGAAACCAGGTGGTCCAGAAAGGGTTGTGCCCTTACTAGTTAAATCTTTCTACCTGGTGGGCTAGGGTTGGACAGAAAGTTAATGGATTAATATGTGAATGAGGGAATAAATGGGCAAATGAGCTTGTAAGAATTCTTCTAAATGGTGGCCACTAAGGTAGGCAGTGGCAGGGCCACAGCTACAACCCAGTTCACCTCCTCCTCCTTCCTCAGTAGCCTCTCAGGTATATGCAGAAGCTGCAGCTTCATGAGCAATTCGTAGTTATCAGCAGAGCAGGAATCTTCCGACAATCACTGACTGACCTTAGTTGTGTTTTTTAAGATTTCATTCTGCTTTTAGACATGCAAACAAAAGAAAAGAATGAAAAGTACCAAGTGGGATGACATAAGAAAATTACACTGCAGCCAGATCACACATAGAAAATGACAGAAAAAGGGTAGGCAGAGATGGCTCTGTGACTTTCTTCTCACTCTCACCTGATCTAAGAGATAGAAAAGGTACAAAGTTAGCATGCATTAGCTGTCAGATCAACAATATTCTATTAGAGGCACAGACTTCTCTAACAATGCAGTTATTTTGTAACTGCAGATCTGATACAGGCAACAGCCAGGGATGAGAGGAGGAAGAGGGAGGACTCCACGCGAGGCCAGCTCAGCGCCGCAGAGAGGGATACTCACTCTTCCAGGAAGTGCTGCTGGGGTCCAATGATGGAGCCTGGCCGGCAAATCCTGATCCAAGCGATGATCTCAGCATGTGTAAACCTGTAGTGCTTCATCACGTAACAGGCAATTAACGTTCCTGTCCTTCCCAGGCCAGCTGTAAGACAGGGAACACAGTAACGGCCAGTGCACCCACATAGGCGCTGCACTGCACCTTGGCCCTGAGGTGCAGTGTGTCCAAGTCATGGGACCTAGGTGTGCATACGTGTGACTGATGGAGAGAGCACAGGGAAGCTACCACATATGTGGGGGCAAAACGAGAGGCGACAAAAACAAATGGAGCTGGTGGCAGCAGAGGGCTGGGACACAGAGGATAGAAGCTGGAAGGAGGGGAAAAAATCAGGGCAGGAGGGGCTGGGGAGATAGCTGAGTAGAATAAGTGCTTGTCTGGCAAATGCAAAGACCTGAGTTCAATTCCTGGTCCTGCCAAAGAAAAGAAAAAAGAAAAGAAAAGAAAAGATCAGGGCAGGAAAGCAGGGGAGGCAAAGGACAAACATGACCAGAGCGGGAACAACTGCAGTGGAGATACAACCTGGCCAGGTCACCAGGAGAGGAAAGTGGTGAAATTTTGATTTCATCCATGAAAATATTTAGTTAGAAAAGGAAACGGAAAAGTTGATGGCTTTATTTTTTATATGCTTACTGGTCCTTTCATGAGGGGCCTTTCAGACAGCCTTCCCTGATCAAATATCAAGAGACTCATCACCCAGTATTTTGAAATCCACACTGTTTTAGCAAACCTGAGACACCATCCTATCAACTTGTAGCATAAGGAACAGAATTATTCATTTATGTAAGTAAAACAAAAAAGCAATAGTTATGACAAGCTATCAATTTTTAAATCTTAATTTCAGAAAATTCTCTCTGTCTTGCAGCCAGCTGTATATGGACTAAAACCTCCACCAACTTTGAGCTAAATAAGCCTTTCCTTCCTAAAAAAAAAAAAAAAATTTCAGAAAATTTTTAAATCCATTATTAGTATGCATCTGCCATACATGGCCATCACCTGTCATGGAGAATCTGTACCTGCCCAGAACACCTTCATTCTTTTCTCTCCTGTTCGCTTGTCCTCTCGTCAGCCCTCCTTCACCTCCCCATTTACAAACACTCTGTTCCATTTTCCCCTTCCCTTCTTTTTTCATTAAGCCTTTCCCCCCTTCCTTTCTTCCTTTGGCCTCCTTTGCTGCCCTTCCCATTTGAACATCTTCTGCCTCTTTCCCAATACCCCACCATTTTGCTCCTTATTTACTCTTTGGGTTTCAAAAATGTCACTGTGTGGAAAAGGTGTGCTCTTAGGTCAACACTGCATAGCTGTTTTACATTACTGCTCTGCTATGTGCCTTTTGAAGCATTTTATCCTAGTCACCCCCATGAAATTTACTATCACAGATATACTGTGTATCTGGGTATGTAGTCCATGGCAGTCTGTGCTTTATGCAGAAAAAGAAAAAGGTTTTCGCACACAAAAAAAGGAATGTTGCCCCTTTGGGAGCCTTTCTGTTTAAGAACCCTTATCAAAAACAAAAAAGAAATTACAGTCCAGCTCCTGACTCTCGACACCTGGCATTTCCTTCCCATTAGCTCTCCCTTTAAAAGACACACACACACACACACACACACACACACACACACTGCTTCGTCACATGAGGAGTATGTGTATATATTTGTTTTCATCTGAAGCACCTTTTCCCCCAGATTGAACAGTGTTCTTTAGAGTGAAATTTAACTAAGGTCTCGGCGGGGCTTGTCCTTTAACATGAACAGGTACAGGCAATCTATCTTTCTGTTTTGCCCACGACCTGTTGTTGCCAACTCCCCAGATACCCGATGAGACTACGGGTAATCTCTAGATAAAGCACAGATGAGTGCCCTGGAGCAGGGGCCAGGGCCACCAAACAGCATCTGGAGAGCAGCTGTCCTTCCTGGCACCAGAGGAAACACATCTCCCAGCGCTCCCTGCTGGCGCCAGCAGCCAGTGGCACCCTGGGCTAGGTTCTCAGTCCTCCTTACTACCAGAGGGGTGGTGCAGAGAATTTTCACATTTTTCTGAAACTGAACTGCTTCCCCCTTTTAAAAAGTCTGTAATTTAGATCTATAAAAAGAACCTACTTAGCACTCAAGAGTTAGGAGCTCTTACCACAAATGATCAGAATAGGAACACTTCACTGAGTTTCTATAAAAACTCAAAAGAAAAATGTTAAAGCATTCATAATTAAAGGGCTCCTTGGCACAGCGTGACAAGAGGCTGAAAGTGTTCTATTTCTACCAAGTCAAATTCCAGTTGCCTTAGAGTTCTCTGAAATCTCTTTTACAAGCCAGATTATCAGTGTTGCTTCCCCTTATTTGTGGTAGGGAGATCTGAGACTCGTAGCCATTCCTTCTGCCAGCCGCAAAGTGGATGGCAGGCTCTACAGTAGGGTTTCACGCATTCCTGGGCAGATTGAATTTTTAGTTTTTTTTCTGAGACGTGACAGCTTCATTCTCTTTCCATGTGCTACTGAAGTTCATCTGGCACAAGGGAAGATTCACTTTCCCTCTTCCTTCTAGTTCCATTAAAATCCTGAGTGCTGCTTGCATTCCCAGAAAATAAACCTGATTTAATTAGGACAGATGTCAAAATAATTAACAGGCCTACAACAGATAAGTGTGCTATTAAGCAGATAAGTGTGCTATTAAAAGCAATGCGGCTGTAATTAAGCCAGAGGTGCAATCCTTGTAAGAGAACTGCAGGGCTGTACTGTGGCAGCAAAGGAACAGTGCTCTCAGGGACGAACCGCGAGGAAGCGTGGCCTGCCTGAAGAGGAGCCCACCTCCGCGCTCAAAGTTCTGACTCTAAAACATTCAGGGTCAAGCAGTCAAGCCGGGCTACAGTGAACTCCAGAGGCCCGCTCCCGAGGAACCCCGTGTGGCCAGAGGCTGAGCTTTAATGAAGAGGGAGGGTGCTTCTGCCACCTTAAGTCTGTGTCGCACGCAGGCGCGGCTGGACTAATTAAACCATACATAAAACCCTGAACAAGAAGGCCACATTAATCCCAGGAAAAAGCACTGATTTTTCTACAGCCAAGGGAACCATCTGAGCGACCGTGGCTGCTGTCTTCCCCCTTCCTCAGGGAAAAGCAAAGGCGATGCAAACGCGGGCGCTCGCAGGTGGGCGGCAGGGTCCGGGAGGGGCGCGGCAGGGGAGAAAGCGGTTGCTAGGGCGCCTCCAGGGGCGCAGCTCTGGCCAGCGCTCCGCCCCGCGCCCCCTCTCACCCTGATCTTAAACGCCGCTGGGTCTGTCTCCCACAGCGCAGCCTCACTCGGTCCTGCCAGTGCCTCCCGGAACCCCACTGGAGGGCCGTGCGCGCAGCGCCACCCAGCGACGCCGCGCAGAGCTGCGCCCCAGGTCCGGGAAACCAAACCCTCTCCCCGCAGAGGGCCCCGGGGGCACGCGCCCCGCGGAACCTGCCGTCGTCGAAGGCTGCGGCAAGCGGCCTTCCCGTTGCTGCCAGCTTACAACTATGGCACCACGTGTCCCGGGCAGGGCCTAGCAAATGTGCACCCTGGGCTCTCCCGCAGGCGTCTTTCAATTCACTCTGGGAGGCAGCCCCACGTCTGGGCCAGCGTCAGGCCAGTGAGCTGGCGGACGACCCGAGCGAGGGCCGGGGGGGCCTGGGGTGCCACGGGACCTCGGACGGGCGGGGTGCACAGCGTCTCGTCCATGGAGCGAGGTGTCGCCCCTGGGTCGGGCCAGGCTCCTGTTCGACGCACTGCCCTAGGCAGCGGCCATGGCCCCTGATGTCCAGGATGCGTGGCACCCCGTGGGAAGGGTGAGCTCACCTCCAGGTGTGCGAAGCGGAGCCTCCCGTTTCCTGAGAGGCCAGCTAACCCTGCTGGCTCCGGGGGTCCCCACTAGGTGCCCAGCCTCGGCTGCACGCACCTTTGCAGTGGACCGCGATGGCGCCCTCAGTGTTCTCGCAGATGTTCAGGAACCTGCGCACGATGTTGTCGCTAGGCGTGCTGCCGTCTATGAAGAAGAGGTCATAGTGCTCAAAGCCAGCGTCCGTGAAGCGCTTCGCCTCATAGATCTTCTTGTTCAGTCTCACAATCGCAGTCACGTTATGCTTTTTGAAATAAGGAAAGTAGGCTTCGGGGGCGTGAAGCGGGTAACCTAAAGGGAAGAGGCACACATTTTTGTCTTACATAACCCAGAATCACGAAACACCTCAACCGCAGAGCGTGTAGATTTCACCAGAGGATTGAGGATTTCACCAGAGTGTAAAAAGGTCGCAACAAGGGCGTCGAGGATCGGTCTGTGCAGCTCGAAACACCAGAGGAGGTTAAAGCAAATCCGGGCACGGCCCGGAAGCAGAGATGACTGATTTTATTCCCCTGTGAGTATTAGTCTTCACTTAACAAACACATTTCAGGTAAGGTTAGCTTTGCCAACAGTTTTAACAAATAGTTGTATAATCACCAGCAAAACAGGTTTCAGGATTATTAAACACCTACAATGTACAAAGCATAATGTACACAATTCCTCTTTAAAAAAAAAAAACTTGCCAATGTTTAACTCCACTTAACAGATTAAGAAATTAAACATTAAGGAGGTGATAGTCAAAGGATACAAAAATTCAGTTACACAAGAAGATCCAAGCAGATCCAAGAGACCACCATACAACATTGTGACCACAATACTTAGCAAAGTGCTGTATACCTGAACATCACCAAGAGAGATGTTAAGGGTTTTAAGTGTGCTCATCACAAAAAACTGAAACTGTAAAGTAACACATACTAGCTCTGACTTAGCCACTCAACAATGTACACAATTTTTTTTTTCTGGTACCGGGGGATTGAACTCAGGTCCTTGCACTTGCCAGGCAAGTGTTTATCCTACTGAGCTATCTCCCCAGCCCTGTACACAATTTTAAAATATGTTGCACATCCTAAACATGTAATGTCAGCTTAAAATATAATTAATTTTTTTAAGAATTTATTTTTTTTCCTTGTTTCAGAACCTTTGTTTGTTTATTCACTCATTTTTATGGCCGGCTCATCCCGCCCCAAGGGCAGGGCTGGCGCAGCATGTGGTGCCAGGGATTGAACCGCGGTCCCTGAAGCCATCCAAGCTTTCTCAAGCAGGTGCTTTAGACCACTGAGCCATCCCGCCGGGCCCTAATTAAATTTTTAAAAACTAAAAAAATAACTTTTTAAATATTTTACTATGCCTATTAATTCTACAAAATACTGGATTCAATGTGGTGCTTTCAAATATGTACGTAACATATGTTGATCCACCTTCCATCTCCTTTCTAGCCCTTCTTCCAACTCTTACTCTCTTTCTTCATTCTCTGATGGACAAAAGAACTTCCTGATGGGCATTTTCTCCTTGGGAGGAGGGCACTCAGACTCCCACAGTGCCTGCCACCATGTGACCTACGGGGCAGATGAGCCACAGGCCTGGGTTTGGCCAGCAGGCCACTGCAGACCTCCACCAGTGACACCCAGGGATAAGGGGCTCACTTCTCGCACACTGGCTCCCACACCTGTAACCAGCACTGAGCCTAGCACGCCAGGAAGTCACATGGTGATGTGCGGCAGCAGCGGTGGCCTGTAAAGTAACCGCAAGTTTCCATACTGTTCCTGGTTGCAGTGCCCCCTGCCTTGGACACTGCTTTGGGTGGGTCATTTCTTGCCCCTCAGCTCCAGCCAACCTTCTTATACCCTGCTCTGTGATGATGGCAGTGGCCTGGGGTCCACACACTACTCCTCTCAGGGTAACTTCCTTCCTGGCTACCTTCCTGTTAACTGGACAACTGGAAGGAACCACCTGGCAGAAATGAGGAAGTCATGGAAGACAGCAGCACCCAGATCCCCGCCAAGTGGGCACCCGAGGCCAGCCTGCTACATCCACCTCAGGCCCTGAGCAGACACCTCAGCCCAGCCCTCAAGTCCCCTCAGCGTCCTTTGGGAGAGCTCAGCACCAGCTGTCCAAGCCCTCCCTGCGCTCCCTCCTCCCTTGTCCCTCTGTCTCCTCAGCCCTGGGGCACCACCTGTCTTTCCATGCTATTCTGGATTCTTTGGTGCCACCTTTTTACTTAAGTCTTCTCTGTAGCAAGATCCTTCTATGAAATTCCCTGTCCCTGGTATGGCTATCAGTTTGCCAGATTCGCCTCACAGGCTGGGAGTTACCAACATAGTCCACTGAGCATCTTTTTGGTTTAATTTATCAGAGCTCATTCAACCACCTGCAAGCAGAGCCCCAACTGGTAGACATGGCCACAGTGACACCAAATCAGGCTGGACTGGAAGGAGGGCTAACTAATGCCAGCCCAAGTACATGATTTGCGTGGGCTGGGCCTTCTCTGAGCAAGAAGGCCCTGTGGAACTCCTTGACATCTGTGTGGAAACTTGCACACACACACAAAGAGAAGACACATGCTCTTTCACTTGCAAAAATCAAGTCTGATTTCTTTATTTGCTCAAAATTATCTCCTGGTGATAGATTTATAACCTAGAGGGAGAAGCAAGCCCCGGCCATCTGATTCTGTGGCCTGCACTGTGGCTGATAATCAAGGAAGGCTCAACTAGCCTCCACTTATTAGGCCTCCAAAGAAGAGAACAAGATGTGATAGCAGGTGCCGTACTTCCTAAAGTTGGTGAATGGGTTTACTTTAATCCCTAAAATTGATACCAAGTCACTATGAATGAAACGAAAAATACACAATCCCTTCTCAATAACTCTTTGTGAGTGCCCTCAATATATCTGGACATGTTTTGCGGGAGACTGGCTTCCACAGCAGGTACTGGGCTATCCTGGAAGAATCCCACACTCATCTGTCCCTTGCTGCCTCGGGCACTAGATGGCGCCCTGGCTCCAGTGAGGCCCTGCACTCACCCCACAGAAACAATTCCAGAACTCAAGAGATTTCCAAATGCATCTCTTCCTACCTCATTTTAAAGTCAGGAAACTGAAGAACAGCAGGGTAAAACGATCAGTTCACCTAGTCGGTATTAAAAACCTGCAAAACCGCAAGCAAATGTAGAAAGACAAAAAATATGTTCAGCTCGCTAATGCAACCGCAACAGTGTTGTGCCCCCGACCCCCGCGCGCGAGGCACCGCCCACACTACCCAGGCTCCTGATGGACTCTCCCTACTCCACACCAGGAGGCAAGCAGCGTGCATTATCCTCCCCGCAAGACACAGGAAAGTTACAATCAGAGGAGCCCGGAGCGGAGCTCGTGGAAGCTCATGCAGCAGCGAGGAAGTGAGGGGGAGCCAAGTTGGCGCCTGGCCAGGCGCTGTCCCCAGGCCTCCCTTAAAGGGCAGCCGGTGCTGCGGATCGCTGGGCTTCCATCTCAGCCTATAAACACTCCTCACCCCAGAAGTAAAAAGTTTAAAAACGACTGTGAGTGGAGCTCAGGGCAGAGGTTCTGATTCCCTCAGTTCCACAGACATGCACACACACGAGTGTGAGAAAGACACTTCCAATTACAAGTCCAAACGCTCTGGTTCACTCTACTGCCATCACTATTCATCAATTCAAAATCAGCTAAAAAGCAGGGCTCTTCATTCTCCAAAGTCAGTGCAATGCGAGTTTACCTCTGATTTGCTCTCTGCTGACAGAGACACTCCTTAATTTTCTCATAACCCATTTTGCCACGATTTAAGGCTTTCCTTCTGCTCCATCAAAGCAAAAGCTATTTGAGTGTTAGTTCCTGAAAAATCTTAGCTCTTCTGCTAACAAACCACTAAAACAACTTTCAGCTTACTCAGGAAACAGGTTCTCAAAACTTTAAAAGTCTACCAAGATTTCAATATAATTGAATACAAATTATTAATTCTAATACAAACTTAAGTTTACATTCACAAGGTACTTACAAAGTTAAAACCCATTTAAAAGAAAAAAAAAGATGAAGATCCCAGCAAACATCAGATCCTAAAACAGTAAAACAAGCATAAATGGACCTGTGTTAGGCATCCTAAGAGCCCATCACTATTATGCACACAGAACTTTCTTTCTCAACATGAGGGGGAACAGTTTATGCAAAGAAAAAAAAAAAAAAGGCGTATGTACAGCAGTATCCCAGCAGTGGTTATTTCTCGGCCTTTACGTGTTATCCGCATTGCTTGATTTCTACAGCAAGCATGAACCAAGTAGTACTAGGCATGCACCCACATGCTGCCTCACACTTGGAGGGCAGCGGGGCCCAGAGCATGCCTCTCAGCTCCTTCTCATCCACGGAGTCTGTGAGGACAGTAAATAGTGGGTGTGCACATAGACTGAGCTCCACTGGGCACAAGGCAGCCACAGTTCTGCTCCACGTGGCAAATGCAATAAAAAACAACAACTTTTAAGATTTACGCTAATCCCCCAGCACCAGAAACAATTATAAAGAATATCATTTTACCTGGTGACTCTATTTCTAAGAATTTAGAGAGGAAACTAAAACTGTAAGAAAAATGACTGGGTAGGCCAACCACAGCAGGACTTAGAAAGTGAAAAACTGTAAGCACCTTATATCTCATTCAGAAATAAATCAACAAAATTTTAGCCTTTCATTCAGTAGAATAATAAACAGTGCAGCATGGATCTACATGTACTGCCAAGGGAGGAAGTCTGTGTTGTGTCAAGTGAAACACGCCAGCTGGCAGTGAGGCAAGCTGGCTGCTTGATCCCACTTTGTACAGAAACCCTCACACGTAGACAGACACACACAATGTCCACAGAGGGACAGAATTAAGAGCAGCAGGTTGCGTGCGCACACATGCACACACACGCACGCACGCACGCACGCATGCGCGCACACACACATGGAAGTAAATGGTAGAAACCCCATGCCGAAGATCCTACCTTCTACTAGAAGACCTGGGCAGAAGACAGTTTACTTTTATGCTCTTTTTATTAGCTCATCAGCACTTTTTTTTGTCTTTAAGAATTTTATCTGTATAAAAATATTTTAAATGACTTTTAAAATTATACCTCTCATGTTTTCTGTCAGAGAACTTGCTAAGTTCTTTCAACTCTGCAAAGCAATACCCAATGGCCAACTCACAATTGGGAAACATGCCCACCAAGATTTCCAGGGCCCAAACCAGATCATTTGTTAGGAGGTTGGCTCAATCAGTTGGGTCCTGAAAGATCAGCTGTTAGAAAGCAGTTTCCAGCTGGGCGTGGTGGCGCACACCTGTAATCCCAGCACTTGGGAAGCTGAAGCAGGAGGATCAGTGCGAGTTTGAGACCAGCCTGGGCTACAAAAGTAAGTTCAAGGCCACCCTCAACTGCATAGCGAGACCCTGTCTCAAAAAAAAACAAAAAAAAAAAAGGGCAGTTTCCTCAAAAGTTCTCCCTGTTATTTCTAATGACCCAACATAACAGAGATACATACATTAACACCCAAAACAAAAAGAAATATATTCCCAAACTCTTGCCTTGAAAGAGCTAACCCTGGCTTCACTAAGAGGTCTTCCTCTTCTTCTTCTTCTTTTTTTTTTTCCCTGTTCCAGGGATCAAACTCAGGACCTAGCATTTACCAGGCAGGCACTTAGGCCAGTGAGCTATCTCCCCAGCCCCACTAAGAGGCCTCTGTTTGTCCACTTAACTCTCTAGACCTGGAGTACCCATCAAGATCCAAGTAGAGCTGCCTGAATTAATGTCATAGCTATGAAATGTAAAGCATACTTGTGCAAACTCAAATTATCAAATCTAAAAGTATAAATAACAATATACAATGAAACTGGATTTCTTTAATGGACTTAAGACAGGAAATACAGGGTCTACAGGGTCTCATCATGTAGGTCGGACTCACAGTGATTCTCCTGTTTTCAGCCTCCCAAAGTGCTGGGATGGCACCATGTCCAGTCTCAGTCACCATCTCAGCACATCCCCGGGGCAGGGCCAACATGGGATGCTAGGGATTGAACCCTGGCTGCTGCACTCAGCCGAAGCAAATACTTTAGTCCACTGAACTATCAGGCCGGCCTTGAAACTGGATTTTAGAAGTAGCAATGGTGCAGCTGATGATAAAAGAACAAATCTAGAGAAGGGCATCAAATTAGTTTCCTCCAGAAAAAGGTGTCCACCTCCACAGAGGATAACACAGGAGCTACTATGTTCAGATTGTTGTTGCAATTTTATGTACTTTTCTCATGAATTAATCTAAAATATTTGGTTTATATCTAGGCAGCATTAGTAAGTGGAAAAATAAATGTGTAGAAAACAAGTATTAATGCCAAAACATAAGCTGATCATGTTTCATTTGAAAGGTTTATTCTGCTTTGCTTTCATAAAAGTCCCTGACTGTATGCTTGTGGATGTACATGTGCTGAAAACTTGCTGTCAGCTGGGAAATGGCTGCTCCTCATCACCAAGCAACTCTGTCTAGCAGGAAGGAGACACTACTGAAGACCCTAACCTGGGCCAAGTAGCATCAGCTCTGCTTGTGTGACCAGCAGCGAATTCCCTACTGCATCTGCCTCAGTTTCCTGCTCTGAGAGACATAGGCAGGGGTGTCTACATCCACATAATCTACAGTGTCAGAGTCATGTGAACAGTAACTGAGACAGGACTGATCAACAGTAACTAGCACACAAAAAGTACTCAATAAGTGGGAGGTCATTGCCACCGTTCCCAAAGAATGCTAAGGTGTACAGCACTCCCACAACCAAAGAAATGTCAGAACAGCTGAGAGAAGCCAGGAGCGGGTTTGCTGGTATGGCCAGTCTGCTTCTCAAATGCTTTGTAGCAGGGTAAAGTGCACATCCTATTTCTAACAAGCTAGACAAGCTAGTTTTAAAATAGTGATTATAGCTCCACCTACTGGAAAACTAACATTCCACATTTAACTGGCTGCTACTACTCAATATTTAAAAGTGAGTAATTTTTTTTTTTTTTTTTTTTTTTTTTAAAGAAAATTACCCAGAGGGGCTCAGGAGATGGCTCCGTGGCACAAGTGCCTGCCTGGCAAGTGCAAGGTCGTGAGTTTGAACCCTGGTCCCGAAAAAGAAAAAGAAAATTACCCAGAAAAAAGGCTTATCAGAAGAAACTGAGAGAGAGAGGAGGAACTGAAATAAACTTTGGGGTGGTAAAGGAAACAATAAGAACCTACCATTTTCAATTTTGCTTTTAGGATGTGGTCCACTAAATGCTAAAAATTTTCCTGGAACAATCCAGTTGAAGTCACCATTTTCAACTCGCTGGCAGAATTTTGTAAAAAAAAAAAAAAAGAAAAGAAAAGAAAAATATTTTATGACTGTTATGCAATTAAGAAACCTTCACAAAGAAAACACTTTTCACACACTAAGCACTAATTATGTAGACAAAATAATATACCTTAAAATCAAAACATGCACCTGATTTTGAAAATATGGATTCATTTGAGAAAATTTTCTATTTAGAATATGAAACGAAAAAAAAATAGAATATGAAATGCTCGCATGAAGAGTCAGTTTACTTAAGGTGGAGGTATTTAAAGTAAGTTTGTTTCCTGGCAAAGCACCAAAAGCAAACACTACCAAGGACAGCGGTAGACAAAGAGAGGTAAAAGACAATGCAAGCGGCCTTCTGGGAACTCGGCACACAGGCTTTAATGGATGAAAACCTCTTGCATTAGCAGGTTCGTTATGAGTACATTTCCAACTTGAGAGGGGAGCATGGTCAGGAAACCCAGGAGACACCCGCAAACCAAGCTGCAAACTCAGGGTCAGCACCAGAGGCAGAGGCTCCATGGTTTTCGCTGATCAGTTACCCTACAGGCAAGCTGGCTGGCTTCCACCTCAACGCCCACAAAAATGTAGCTTTCCCCCCGCCCCCATGTACTTGGTACAGGGTCTTACCATACAGCTTGGACTCATAGTGATCCTCCTATTTTCAGCCTCCTCAGCACTGGGATTATAGGCGTGAGCCACCATGCCTGGTCTCAGTAGCTGGCTCAGCACACCCCGGGGAGAGGCCAGCACAGCATGTGGTCCCAAGGATCAAACCCTAGTTCCTAGGCTTGCCTAAACAGGCACTTAGTCTGCTGAGCTATCTCACCAGCTCTGAAAAATGTTCTCTAGATCTATCTATCAACTAGATATTTTTGTGTGTGGCAGGGGTGGAGGTGAAGACCTGAAATCCAACTCAGGATCTCACATCTCCAGGCAAGCACTGTGCCACTGAGCTAAATCCCCAAGCCCCTCAACTACATGTTTAAATAGTATCAAATCACATACAACATAACTGGGACTGATTTCTCAGCTGTCCACCAGGGACCTGCAAATCATAAATGGGATCCTCAAGAGACCTGAAGACCAAGGAAGGGGCCAGCCCCTTCCACGCTCCACTATCACCTCTCCTCCATGGCCTCTGAACCCATGGACCCCAGAGTGAGAACCAAGGTCTCCCAAGATTTTGCAGGTGATTGGGGGGTATCTGTGCAATGCACCCTAACCTCTTTCCTTCTGCCTACACCCCACCCCGCCCATGCTGCCCAGACTATTTCTGCAGATTGGATGTATCAAATTAATGATCCCATGCCCTCCTAAATAAGTATTAAGCTTAAATATTACTTAAAAATTCAAGGATAACGATAAGCTCTAACCATTAGAAGATTCAAACCAATTCTTTATGAACTGTGAAAGACATCAGGCTTCCACACACTATTTCGGTATTGTGGGCCACCAAGGAGGCTAGATAAACATATTATTCTGTATGTTTATTTGGATTATAGACATGTTTAGTTAAATAGAACTTCTTTTAAATGAATAATATGGGACAGACAGTGGTCTGGCTAAGAAAGGTCCGCTCAAAGAACCAAAAGAATACAGTTACAAATCTTCCTATTCAAGAAGATAAGCACGAGCAGGCCAGGATACAGCTCATGGGCACAGCACCTGCCTGGCAAACATCAGGGCCTGAGTTTGATTCCTGGTACCAAAAACAAAAACAAAAACTAAAAAAAAAAAAAAAAAAAACACTAGTTAATATGGGCAGTACTCTGAATAAGGATAACGGAGTCAACAAAGAGTCAGAATCTTAGATTTAAGTATGAAAAAAAAATTGAAGTTATACCTTCGGTTAACCTAATAATAGCACAAGCTTATTTCTATTATCTCCTGAAATTAGTATCTACAAATTCTTCTGCAACAATCAGACAAACGCTGACATATATCAGCAGCAGAGCATTTTGGGTAACGTAAGTTAGGTTTTCTAATTAAACACACACAAAGGCTCTTCAAAGAAACTTAGGTCAGATGAGAGCTTCAAGTCCTTCCCAGGCCTGCGTCACAGGGTGAAGAAACACCTAAGCCAGGATGACCAATGGCTCAGAGCTGCCACACAGCCACAGTGTTTGTGACAGAAAGATTGGGAGATGGCAGCATGGATGGGGATGTCCAAACCTGCACTCAAATGTGGAAAGTCTGAAAGTACTAGGCATCAGTGAGATGTCAGACTCCTCACGAGGCTCTACTGCACAGTGCCAGGGTGGGCAAAGGAAGAGAATAGATTTGCAAGGTGGATTGAGGAAGACAGACTGAGAAAGATGGCCAGAGGTAAAAGGAGAGAAAAGGAAGAGACAACAGCTTATGCGTGAGGGAAGACCAGTGAGTTTGCAGTTTCCACAGTGGGCCGTAGTAAAACAAAAGGAAGATGGCCAGGCCTGGCCTTTTCTCTAATGCCTGTGTGGGTATAAACAGTTTCAGCAGAGGCCAGGCCAGGATTAGAGACTGCTCACTCAAGAAGTTCAGAGATAAAAAGACAGACTGCAAACAATAAAGAGAGATGAGAAAGTATGGGAAACTGCTTAGAACACCTAACCACCATGATCTCTAATAAGCAATGAGTGTGACTTATTAGCGAACATGGGTCCCTTCATTCTAGCAGCTGCTGTGGCCAGGATGGGACTGAGTTCCTTATATTTGCGACCTCTTAGTGATGCAACCCGTGGCTCCAGGGGAAGGCTTGCCATAGCTCCTCAAGAGTCAGGCATCTGTGGTAAGTGTACAAGTGTGTCCCTGCTGCAGAGGGGAGGACAGGTGCACGCACCTGTATCCCAAGGCTTGCTTCCCCTCTGTCCTGTGGCTGTTTGTCCTTTTCTCTCTCTGTTAATAATGTAAAGACAGAGAGGCCCATGAGCCCCCTCAGCATCCAGAGACACAGTGCTTTCTCAGGACAGCTCCTGGATGAGCTGCCACTGACTGTTGTGGAAGACAATGTCACCTAGCATTCTCCAACAGCAATGCTCTTCCCTCAGGAGAGAACCATTAAGTGAGGAGAGCAACAGTGATAACCCACAGAAAGAAGGCACCAGAGTGTCTCAGGGAGACACTGCCCACGTTCAGCCCAAAAAAAATGGGGCCACTGGGGAACAACACTAGCATCCCAGCAGAAGGGGAGCTGGGCTGGGAGCGCCTCTGTGGGGGTAGCCACAGGCACAATGAATCTTCTGGGAAATGGTGGAAAGCCCCTCAGGGGCATGTTGTAGAGCTGTAAACCTTAAGTAGGTACTCTCTGAAGAAAGGAGTGCTTAGCATAGCACCATCAGTGATTAGCAGTCTGGTTTGATAAGGGCAGTTAACCAAGGAAAGGGAAAGGGAAAGGGAAAGGGAAAGGGAAGGGGAATGGGAAGGAGAAGAGGAAGAGGAGGGAGAGGGGAGAGGGGAAAGGGAGAGGGGAGGGGAGGGGAGGGGAAGGAAAGGAAAGGAAAGGGAAAGGGAAAGGGAAAGGGAAAGGGAAAGGAAAGGAAAGGAAAGGAAAGGAAAGGAAAGGAAAGGAAAGGAAAGGAAAGGAAAGGAAAGGAAAGGAAAGGAAAAGGAAAGGAGCGGAGCTAAAGGCAGATTCAAGTGCTATTACTTCAGAGTTTTCTTAGAAGGTGCCCATGCAACTTGGAGGTCTCCAAATTCAGGCTTCATTAGCCTCAAGGTAAATCACCTCCACTCCTGTGACAGTGCACACGTAGTGAAAGGGTGACAGTCTTTTACCACTAGTAGTTAGGGTTTTAAAAAAGAGTACTACAAGCTTTTGAAAGAGCATTAATTCTTCTGTACAGAAATCATCAAAAGTACTGTGTCTCAATGTTATTAACCTATACCAGCTTATGAGTGAAATCATTATGTACTACAAACAAGTAGAAATATAAACTTTTAAAAATTTAAAAATAAAATGACAGGGCCAGAGATACAGTTCAGTGCCATAAGTGCCTGCCTGGCAAGTGCAAGGTCCAGAATTGGATCTTTGGTACAAAAAAAAAGCGTCCATAACATCTCATCTGCATACATGTATGCACTATAGGCTACCTACTTAATCTTTCTCTTATGATTGTGTCTCTCTTTACCTCCTTTTCAATTTTGTTGCTGTTTTAGGGAGAAAGAACTCTTCCACAAAAAATATTTTCACAGTTTGAAACAACTCTGGGAATTTTACTAAATTGCACCAAACTTACTAACTTTGGATGGAGAATCAATTTTATGATATTCAGATGTTCTGTCCAGAAACACAGTATACATTTTTCCACTTGGTCAGATCCCAGCCAAGGGGAATCTGCAGTCTAATAAGGAAACTAAAGGCTGCACATGAAAAGCCAAACAAAGTGAGAAAAACGGAGAGTACAAACTGAAACCACGAAATGTAGTGGGCCACTGCTGCGGTGAGATCTGCTGTGTCCAGGACTTGAACAAGCAGCACGAAGCAAGAAGAGCTCCAGGCCACACAGGGCTGGGGCACCCCTCAGCCAGGACACAGAGACAAGAAGAAAGGAGAATCAGCAGCTTGGGGCGTGCGAACACTGAGTGTGTTCCCAAAGAAACAGGCGAGGCAGCCGGAGCACAATAGTGGAGGCAGCCAGCAGGGACAGGAGTGTGATCCTCACTTCAGCAGGGCCATGAGTGGAGCACACTCGGGGTGCTAAGACAAGAGCAGTCTCTTAGGATCTCTCAGCGGGGCAGGCAGGAGCAGCCCAGGAGAGCAGGCTGGACTTAGGGACAGAACGGGCCACCAGGCATGGCCCGCAGGAGTCTGCCACAGGCGTGAGCCAGCCCAGCACAGGGAGGAGCTAAAATACATGCTGCAGCACCAGCAGCCCGACTTCCAGTGCTCCAGACAGGACAGAAATGAGAAGCGAGCCGTTCTAGGCTTGAGCTGGAGGCGACACCACCAGCACAGAGCCAGGCTGACCATGCTGGCTGGCACAAAAAGAGATCAGATCTTTCCGAAGGGTTAAATTTCACAGGTTTGCTGGGGGTTCAAATTCTAGTCCAGGCAGTCCTTGGCCTGGACCCCAGGCTGTAAGGCTGCCCTGGCCTCCCTCAGGACAGTACTAAATTTTACTACTCCCCTGGGAAAGCCCAACCAATGAGCTCATGTTTGGAAGGTGCCAAGGCGCTTTACACTTGGCAGGCTTCCTTTTCTTTCAGAAAAAGCTTAGTACTTCCAGAACCCTCTGTCCAGCACTCAGGAAGTGTCTTTCATCAGCGTCCTCCTTATGGTACAGCCCACCGTGGACATCTGCTATCTGCACTCAGCACCACTGACCAGGGAAGACAATCTTCCCTGGCTCCCAAAGATTCCCTGGGGAAAGCAGTCAGCCAGCTCTTAGAACTAAGGACATCCAGTCATATTTCAAAACAAAATGCAAGCCTAGCGTGGCCAGCCACACTTGTAACTGCAGCACTCTGGAAACTGAGGCAGGAGCATTAAGGTGAGTTTGAAATCAGCCTCCATCTGACCTGCAAGTGGAGTTCAAGGCCGGCTTTAACTATGAAGTGGAGACCCTATTTCAAAAAAACAAAAATGCTTTAAAACAAAATACAATGGAAAGGGATAGCCAAATAGCTCAGTGGATTAAAAAGCCTGCAAGCAGGCACAGGGGCCAGGGTTTCGATCCCCCGGGCCTACCATGCTGGCCCCACGCCCCAGGGTGCACAGGTAACTGGGACTGGGCATGGTGGCGTGCGTCTGTAATCCCAGCTCTTGGGAGGCTGTAAACAGGCAGATCACTATGAGCAATCCAATAGTGAGACCCTGAGCACCCTGTAGGCCTGTCCCTAAAATACACACATACATACACACACACACACACACACACACACACACACACACACAAAGACATAAAATAAAAAAGAAAGTATGCATATAAAAATACAATGTATAGGGTAGAAAAATCACAAATCTGCTTTGCTTTTCTTTTACTTTTTTTTTTTTTTTTTTTTTTTTTTTTTTTTTTTTTTTTTTTTTTTTTTTTTTTTTTGAGACAAGGTCTCTCTATGTAGTTCAGGCTGGCCTTGAACTTCCTATATAATCCAGATTGGCTTCAAACTAACAGCATTCTCTCATCTCAGCTTCTTGAGTGCTGGGATTACAGGTGTGTATCACTACACCCAGATATTTTTATTTTAAATAGTTTTCAATTTAAAATAAAAAATAAAAGTGACTGATAATTTCACTATCAAACTGTGCTTTGAAATCATTTTTCTTACAAAAGAAGGATACAAATAGTTTGTCAATAGAGTTTTGCTAAGTGAACAGAGATATGGCATTTTACCAAATTAAAAGTTTGTCAATAGACTTTTGCTAAGTGAACAGAGATAGATACGGCATTTTTCCAAATTAAAATTTTGATGACTTCTGGTTCAAAGACAATAGGAAAGTTAAAAGGACAAAAGTAACCACTTAAAAAAAAAAAAAAAAAAAAGCCTCACAAATGATTTTATTTAGCAACCACTCAATTTGAAATTCCAGAATATTTGATGAAAACCAAATTACTTATTATTAACATGAAATTATACTTTCCAAATGAATTAAATGTACCAACCTCATAATGCTCATATTCATCCACATCAAATGTCTCAAAGTCAAAAAATCCATGTTGCAATCCCTAAAAGCAGAATTTCAATTAGAGTTTTCACATTAAATTAGTAAAACTTATTCTTTAGTTCTCAAACTGCTTCTTACAGAATAATGCTCACTAACTGGGTGCAAGAGGTTGAAATGTCTGATTTTTAATGCAACTCCAGAAATCACTGTACAGCTCTGAAAAGTTTGCTGTAATACCGCCCTGTAACAGAACTAAACAATGTGAATAGTATGAAAATAGGTCCCACAAAAGATGCTCTTGAGTATTCATTTAAGTTGGTTTTGTACATAAACATAATAGGCTGAAGCACACTGGGAAACTTATAGTTAAAACCTATTGGGAACTATACCTATAAACAAACTCATTCTAGTGATTAAGTTCTCAGAAGAAAATAAATAAATAAATTTTTAATTTAAAAAAAGTTCTCAGAAGAAAAATCTACTAGTAATAGAAAATCTTGTTTACCTTTTTCATAATATTTAGCAAAAAAGAACATCTTGACTAAGCCTGAATTTGTTTATCAAGCTTAACTTAGATCATGTTTCTCATGGTAAACAAACTCATCTGCGCTTGTAAGTCAGAAGTACTGATACTTTTAACAACACAAAACTTCATTCATCTTTATAACTAATGACTTAGAACTTTTAAAAATTATGTGGCTTCTTCAGATCTAATATTTTTAGGAAGACAAAGAATCTTTTACTTGATGAGCTGTGAAGCTACACATACGACAACAGAACATAAAAAGCACAGGTACCTTTAAAAGTTACATGATCAAGTCATTAAAAATAGAAAAAGAAAGCAGGAAGCCAAGCTCCAGTAGATCCAGCTTTAAAAGCACTTTTGAGACCAGGGGTCCCTTGGCAAGGTAAAAGATGGGTCACATGCATCGGAAACACTTAGGGATGCAGAAAGCAGACTTCCAAGCCCCACCTCAGAAACTAAATCTGATTCTCTGGACAGGAGGCCCGGGATCAGCTTGCTTTCTTTAAGCTAACTTCACTGGCGTTTTTGGCGTTCACGATGGCCAGTTATCACGGGATCTGTACCTGTGTGTCGTATGTTATCCTCACTGCTTCTCCTGTCCCCTTCGCTCCCTTCAATCCTTCTTCCCCTTCTTACTTACACAAGCCTTGTTTCCATTTCTTCCTCCTCTCTTTTTTCCCCTCTTCCCTTCCTTTCCTCCCCCTCCCCTACTACCAAAAGACCTGCTTCTTAACAAGCTCTCCCAGATGAGGCTTCTGGCTGCCAGCCTCTGACAACACTGATTTAGACAACTCCTACAGAATAAGCTGAACAAGTTACTTAAATTATTCTGCCTTTTTCTAAAAGGCCATTTAGTTCAGCCATAAACACTATTCCAATGAAACCAGTGGAAAAATTTACTCTAAATAATATTTTCTCCCTGTTTTTAAACTGTGTATAAATGTCTCTGTGTGTTCACGTAACACAAGAGTTCTGGTTATAACAATGATAACATATCAAAGCAGGAAAATATCTTCCTTAAAAAGGCAAAATTATGGCTACACTGTGCGTACACTCTCAGAATGATGCTCACTGTCAGCACAACAGCCCAGATGGTGGAGACTTCATATGGGGTGCACAGGGCCAGCGTATCTCAGCTGCCTAAACGCATGTTGAAACATCTACTAGATCCTTTAAAATGTCATTTACATTTGGGAAAACCCAACATTTGATGAAACACTAAGTTTAGAGAAGCCTGTATTTGTGAACAGTCCCACCTTTCCTGTGCCACAGGAAGGATTACCATAAATTCCTATTTTGAGATACCAGTTACCATAACAGTGGATAGAGATATTCTGGTGGGAGCTCCTCCTGAATCTCCTAAGTGCTATAAAAGAAACAGCCTGTGCCAGATAGAAGGAGAGGCAAAATCATAGTGACAAAAACATGAACCATGTTCTTGCCTCAGGCACACTTTCTCAGTGCTATAATTACTGGCTAGGCATTGAGTAATGTCTCCATAAAACCATTTAATTTGTATCACTGCAAGGACATTTTGGCACTACTCTTTGGGGTAGTGTATCTCCATAGCTTTTCTAAAAAGAAAAATATTTTGGAACTACCTTTAAGTATCAGAGGGTTTTAAGCCATTGATAAAATGATACATTAGGGCTGAGGGTCTAGCTCGGTGCACAGTGTTTGCCTAGCGATATGCATGGCCCTGCCTTCTATACCCAGCACTGCAAAGTTAAATAAAGTAAAACACCAAAATCAAAAACAAACTTAGATAAACCAGGCAGCATATTTGTCATGCTGACTTTCTCAACTACAAAAACAGTAGTAAAACCTGTTTTAAGCAAGCTGCAATCACTCCTGATACTGTATCGTCCATTGGTTATGTGCTACACACATATCTGACTGATGAAAAAATCATAACTTTAGATGACATTGTGTACTTTGACCCCTCATTAAATTCACTGTATAACCTGCAGGGCGGCTTCCCAGACTATAAACTAACCATGTTCCAAAAGCCTTAGCGTTTGACTTCTGTACTCCCACAGCTAACTTTATAGTGAGCCAAATCCTTGGGAGGGACTGCTCCAAACCCGACCTGGGGCCCCACCCCCAGAGTTCCCGACTAGGCAGCCCAGCAGAGCCAGTAACAGAGGAACAAGGCTCCCTCCTCCCCCCCACTGAGACCTCACCTGGGAACAAGCTACAGGAGTGCCACAAGCAGCACCACACAGGGAAGCGACAAATCTGCCCAACATGAGAGTTTAAATGAGAAAGGGAAAGGGAGCCCTGGTCAATTCTCCCCGGGTCTACTCCATCTGCCATATGGTCTCCCTCACCTGCAATCCATGAGGACTGCTTCAGATGCACGAGTCTTCTACAGTAACTGGTGGAGTATGTTCACATAACCTACATGTTCCCTCTTGTACATTTTACATTCTCTGTTTTATTTACAGTGTTTCAGACAATCAAATGCACACAGTAAGTTGATGTACTGTATCATACAGAGTAAAGTCAGTCTGAGTAGACGCAGTAGCAAAGCAGAAAGAGGGATTTTCACTCTGAGGTCAGTTAGGTGGCTGGTGAGGAGCCCTTAGACACGAGGAGCCAACTCTAGTCCTCAAATTAATCACCATTCAGAGAATGAAGCGTCTTCAGCTTAGCAGCTCCACTCTCCTCTCCCAGGACAGAGAAGGGGGTTCAAGTTATTCCTCTGTGACATTTTAAACCTCTACCAACCTATAGCAAGAAAAACCGTCATTACCTTTCTGATTCCTTGTAAACAGTCAAGGATGGTGAGATTGTAAGTGCAATTTCCAAATGAAGCATCCCTACAAACACAGACAAATTTAACGTTAAAAACTTGCATTCAGAAATTTCAAAGACCATAATGCCAAGGGCAGAGCCTCAACTGCTCAGGTGCAGGCAGTCACAGTGATCACACAGCACGCCGGCACCCAGAGATGACGCCTGCAGCATCACTGATGGGCTTCTGAAACTGCCTTAGCGCAAACGAGCAGAATTAAGTAAGTAAATAAACAAGCAGGCAGGTTCAACAACCAGCATGCTGCAGAAGGCCCAAATGCCTCTCTGTAGCACCCTGAGCACCAGCCTGAGCAGGTGACCTTCCCTCTGAGTCTTGGTTTCCTCCTCTATGACCTGAAGTCAGTGATGGTGGCTACTTCCATCAGACTGCAGTCAGGCCATCTAAAAGCTCTTCACACAGTGCCTGACAGTAAGAATGCACGAAAGTACTCTTCCCACTCCCACTAATAGTGAACTGGACGGTTTTATTACGTAAAACACTCATCACCGCAAGAGGCATCCCAGCAGGCGAATGGCCTCCCACCAGAAACGTGGAGAAGGTACCCACTGAGAGGTAAGGGGACAGTGCCAGGCACTCAGGAAAACCTGGTGCTCTTTTCACCGATGAAATACCAGCCTGCCCCTACTAAAATGAAACAAAGCCCCAGGAAAACGCACTCACAGTTCCTGGCAACCTCCTCCGTTTCACCGGGACTGGGAAATGCTCCTCATGCAATAGGAGCTGCTCTGCCACTGGGAGTGGGAGCCTATGCACAGAAATCTGAGGGCTTCCTACTTTATTTACTCAAGCTTTTGGAGCAACTTGGCAGATCTCCTCAGGCAACATAAAACTGAGTATCAAGTTCAGGTCAGGAAAGCAAGCGCTGGCTCTGGAGCTTCAAGGCCAGCAGTGTTCGAAGCGCTCGAGGTAGGAAACATGACCTCCAGTCTCCCCAGCTGCATGCCCAGCCCCCGCTGACCCAAGGGGCTGCATGTCAGGCACCCACCCGGACAACACCCAAAGCTCCTCACATCAGCACTTGGGCAACATCTGGGAGACCACCACAGGCTGCAGGGAGAAGGCAGCTGGAGGGCTTCCACACATGTATAAGAGAAAAGGACATGTGCATCACCAGCGCCCAGGGTCCTTCATGGTTACTAAGTCACAAGCTACACTGCAGCTCACCCTCCCTGAGGGTCAGTGCTGGAGGCCTGAGGGGACAGGGAGCAGAGGGCTTCACAGAAAGGCCCAAAACTCCACAGGGAGATGCAGCTAACAGTGACATCACCAACACATCAGCATCAACTGTAGAGAAGATCAGTATGTGTTCTGAGTCAATAGCAAAGTAAACAGACTTGGTTAGTAGATCCAGTGACAGGTCTGATAACTGCTGTGCCTTCTCCGAGGGAATGAGAATAACAGTTGAAGATATCGCAGCAGTACTGACATAAAAATGTCTGTGATTTCTGACAAAGCTACACTTACAGTGCTGATTCTACTATAACTCTTAACATATATTATTGAATGTAATCTTATAGCCTATGAAGCTAGTGAAAACAAAGATACAATCTTTCACTTAAATTCCCTAACTCTAATTTTCATCACGTCTAGTTAAAAACTCTGCCTTCATTTTTTTTCATTTTTTATTTATGTATTTGGTATAGGGCCTTACTACACAGATCACACTTGTAGTGATCCTCCTGTCTTAGCCTCCCCACCACTGGGATTACAGGTGTGCACTGCCACTCCTGGACTTGGTAACTGGCTTAGGGGCCCGGGGGGCAGGGCTGACGTGGGCCTGTGGTGCCTGGGATCAAACCCTGGTCTCTACCCTTGCCTAAGCAGTACTTAGTCCACTGAGCTATCTTGCCAGCTCTTCTCTGCTTTAATTTTAAAAATAAAATAAAACTTAAAGAGCAAAACAAAGAATTACGAAGTGGGAGGTGTTCCTCATTCCCTCAAGCCTCCTCTCCCTGCCTCTCTGCTCAGCCAAGCAATCTTACAAACAGCAGTGGGCACCCTAGAAGGTGCAGCATGATGAAACCACGGCAACAGCCCCTAGTCTGTCACAGCCACAGCTGCTCCAGGGACTGAAAGGAATGCTGGTGCCTGCCTGGTAGTCAGATCTTTAGCCTTGCAAACCTGGGCAGGAAGTTAATGGCCATCAGAATTAGGAGAGGAGCAGGGCGAGAAAGAAACAGCTGACTGCTAGCATGCAGCTCCTGCGCAGTCACAGTACAGTAAAGGCAGTGCCTCGGCGAAGGAGCACAGCAGCAGGCTGTGCATGCTCTGGCAGGAAGAGAAGGGGTGAGTAAAGGCAAGAGGTCTGAGCCTAGGAAGGCCAGTGCCCAAGTTACCGCTTTTAAGTCCCTCTCCCAGGG
>PVJA010022631.1:0-33951 GCA_004027025.1 Myocastor coypus | reverse complement strand
TCACACACACACACACACACACACACACACACACACACACACACACACTGGGCCTAGGCTGGGTCTGAAGGAGATTCAGTGGGCACAGAGCAAAAGGTCTCACTTCTTTCACTTTTTCAGTGCATAATATTGTATTATATCATTGTATGATTTACTATTTATTCTTCAATTTTGTCCTCATGGTTTTCATTTTTAGAAATTATGATAAGCTGGGCATGGTGTCACATGGCTGAAGCAGGAGGATCAGTGTGAGTTCGAGACCAGCCTGGGCCACAAAAGTGAGCTCAAGGCCAGCCTGAACTGCATAGTGAGACCTTGTCTCAAAAAAAGACAAAAAAAAGAAATTATGATAAAAATTGCTATAAATATTTGCATGTAAATTTTTGAGGATATAAATTTTCAGCTGTATATTTTTATAAATGCTGGATCATTAATAATGATTCTTTGCTGGGGCTGGGGAGATAGGTCAGTAAGATAAGCACTTGGCTGGCAAGCACAAGGACCTGAGTTCAATCCCCACTTCCACAAAAGCAATTTAAAAAATATATAATGATTCATTGCTAATGTATAAGCTTTATTATACATATAATATATAGAGAGATAGATTCATTGCTACATATTATTTTGTAAGAAAATACCAGATTCTTTTCTAAAATGGTTTTATAACTAGTCATTAAGAAAATCTGATAAAATTTCCCATCACTTAATATTGTCTGTATATATTGTTTATTTTCATTCTGTTTTGTTTTTAATTTTAGATACTGTCCAATAATTATTTTCATAATGTATTGTTTTAATCTCTGATTCCTTAAAAGACTAATGATATTTGTAAACATAAGAAATTAAGAAGCAAGGAACAATAAATAAAGCTTAGGGTGCATAGAGTGGGTTGTAATCTGTTACTTAGGGATTTTAGAAAACTAGGATTTAAAAAGGTGTAACAGTTTATCCTGAGTGATGTCTCCATCCTTACTTGAGACTTTGGTGATTAACCCCTCTCCTCCCTGTAAATCTTCTATTATATGAACTAAATAAACAGAAGATGCTTCTAGAGTTCTGGGCTCACTTTGAGAGAGACAGATCTCAGTGAGACCTCTGAAGCTACATTCATCAGGTTTTCTCGCTGTTTCTTTCAGCTCTGGATCACAGCATACAACAGATATTAAATGTTTTTTGCATATTGTCTTTAAAAAATGTATTCTTAGTGAAGCCTTTGTTTAGAGATTTGTCATTTTGATTGCTTTTTCTTTGTTTTTTAATTGGCGAGTTTTAAGCATTTTAGTGCATATTTAAGTCCACAGGAATTTCATTAGGCATGGATGTTCAGAATTTGCTCTCCAAGTTTGTTCTTTGTTTTCTATTTAATTTATTCACTTGACTTTCATTGAGAATAATTTTTAAATTTTATAATAATTAAATTACACCTGACTATACTGACTGACCAGCCAGCACTCAGGCACACTATATGGCCTCTGCCCCATGCCCTGCCAGCCACCAGTACTCTACCCCTATCAGCCGATGCTGACCAACTGGGCCCATGCCCAGGTAATACCTCTCCTTGCTGTGTGTGCCCCTGTCCCACACGGTACTGGAAATCAGCCCCCACCAGCCCATGCTGACCAACTGGCCCATGCTCAGGTAGTACCTCTCTGTGGCTTGTGCCCTGGCACTGCCAACCACTGGAACTGTGACCCCACCTGAATATGCTGAATGATAGGTCCTGCACCTAGTGCAGCAGGAAGAAGCTGAGTGGAGAAGCCAGCATCAGCCAGGCACATGTGGACAGGATCAAGATCGGTGGATCCAGACCCAAATTTCAATAGGTGCTAACAGCATAACTTCACCAAAGTGCAGAGGGCATACAAAATGACAAAGAGAAGAAGCAAGATGCAATCTCAGGTCCTGAGCCCACCCAGAACAATTACAGGAGACAATATTATGAAACAAAATAGGAATCATGCAGCCTAAATCTCTGAATCCTAGCATCTGATGTAGACAGACAAGTGCAGAAATGTATAAAGGAACTCAGATCAGAGATAACATGTCAAGAAAAAAAAAAGAAAGAAATGCATGAATTAATAGAATCTGAACTGGAAAAAATACTGGAGAAAAGGATAAAGGAAATCAGACCAGAAATAACTTCTGAAATAAAATAAAACCACATCTCTAAATTAATAGCATCTAAAGTAGGAGAAAAACTGCAGAAAGATAGGAAATCAGAGCAGAAACAATCTCTAAAAGAGAGAAAGAAAGGATAGCTTAACCAAAGACTTAAATGCTACTAAAGAAGACATTGATAAAAAATTAGAGAAGAGAAAAATGATGGATTCCCTGAATCAGCAATATAGGAAAGAAACACATCTCATGAAACAGTTCCAAAGATATATACAGGAAACCAAAATCTCAATCACAACCTAGCAACACCGTATGAACGGAAGTTAAGGTAGACTTTCAGATCTTGAAGACACAGTCATAGCTAGTAAACAGTTAAGAAAGGATCTCTTAAAAATAACTAAGATGCAGGAAAAATAATTCAACATCTGCAAAATGATGCAAAAATGAACAACATGAGATTAATAGGAATCAATGAAAAGAAGGAGTCAAAGGATATGAAAAGAATATGGCAGAAGTAACAGCAGAAAACTTCACAAATATGAGAAAACAATGTAGCATTCAGACAACTGAAACATACAGAACTCCAATCTTATATACCTATATGTATTAATCTAAACTGATCTGATGATGAAAATATGTAATATAACCATTGTTAAATTTAAACAATAAAAAAATTGAAAAAAAGAAATTAATTTCTTTTGTATTTTAAGATAAAATAAGTACATAAATATGTTAATGTCATTAACAATGCTTAAGTGTAAAGAAATAAAATTTTAAAATTAAAAAAAAAAAACAGAACTCTAAATAACCGTAACTTCACTAAAACATAACCAGACATATAATACTCAGGTTCTCAGAAATCCAACAGAAGAATAATATGGTAAAAACCACTAGAGAAAAGAAAAAGATCACATTTAAAGAAAAACCTATCATCAGAATAATGGAATAGTTCTCTTCACAAACCATGAAGTAAGGAAGAGCATGGAGCAGAGTGCTTCAAGTGCTTCATGAAAACAAATTCCAGCCCAGACTCCAAAGTAATACATGGAAACGTGAAATACTTCCACAAAAATGAGCAACAAAAGAATTTCATGATGTCAAAGCCAATCCTACACAGGGTACAAAATATATTTTAGAGAGGGACCAAAATGACCGCAAATCCACAAATGAGAATAGAAAGAACCCACCAAATAGGGCAACCAATAAAACACAAAAGAAAAAGGGTATACGGTAGTAAGTAAAAGACATATCGATCATAAGTCAACACATATCAATTATAACCATCAACGTAAATGGACACAATTTTGTAATTAAAAGAAATAGACTGGTATAGTGAATAAGAAAACAAAATCCAAAAATATGCTGTATACAAGAGACAAATATAACTTATAAAGGAAATCATAGGCTAAAAGTTAAAGGATGAAGAACAATGCTACATACCCAGCACCTCAAAAAAAGCAGGGGTAGCAATCCTGTTTGGAAACAGTCTAAACTTCAATCCATGGTTGATCAAATGAAATAAAGAAGGTCCCACATACTGCCTAGGGGAAAAATTCAAGATAAACAGGTAACACTCATAAATATATCTGCATCCAGTATGGGAGCACCAAGTTATATATGACAAATCTTAATGGACATGAAAAATCTACTATACAATATCACAATCTTAATAGGAGACCTTAACTCCTTGATGTCCCAAAAAGATATGTCAAGTAGACAAAAAAAATTAGCAAAGAAGTTGCAGAACTAAACTAGAACTTGGAACAAATTAACTTGGTGGATATACACAGAGTGTTCCACCCAACCACTTCTCAATACACATTTTTTGAGCTGCACATGACATATTTTCCAAAACATAACATATTGGTGCACAGGTCAGGCTTAAGTATGTGCAAGAAAATGGAAATTATCCCTTGTATATGTTTTAGAGTAATAGTATCACTAAGCTTTTCTTCTGGAGGGTTAAGAACATAAGTTTACAGACCAGAAATTAGAAAGTAGGGCTACGAGTATTGCCAATATTTTCGCCCTAGCCCTTCAGTGAGGCCTCAGGACAAAGATAACATGTGCTGTACCATGTTTTGGAAAAACTCAGTGGTTTTCCAAATTTTCTGCTCAAGGAGATTAAGGAGCTACAGAGAAAAGGGAATGATAATATACAGTGTACCTAAGAAGTGACACCTAGAGAGATAACATTCTCTTCAGCTTTCACAGAGAGAAAAATTGGTCAAGCAATGGCCATGATTCATCCAGACAGCTGACTCTGACAACAGTTCTACAAAGCACTGTACATGGTTTCAGTGTAAATCCTGAGGGGATTTGACTGACATTGGGAGATATAAAACTTCCATGTTTTGTTATACAGGTCTTGCTTTAACTTGCCCTTAACTCCCCAGCAGAAAAGTTTAACCATACAAGCATGAAACATAAAGCTAGATTAGTATGCTGAGCTGTAAAATGCTTAAATCAACAGCTTCCATCATTGTCATTTTTGCCAAAAACCTACTGCAATTATGGAACATGTCATTATGTATACAACTACTTTCCCTTAGTTCAATGAGAAAAAAAATTTGAACCAATGATTAGAAAAATTATCTTGTCTATACTCTGTGCCCTATACGACTGCTAGGAGGGCAGCATCAAGTCAAATACAGAAAATGTACTACTAACATGTTTTGAAACTATCATAGTTATTTTTTATGAAATGCAATGAAAAAATTTAAAACATAATTAAATTTATTGCTTTTGGGATATGGACCTGATATATATATATATATATATATATATATATATATATATATATATATGTATTTTCAGTACCAGGCATCAAACTCAGGACCTTGTATTTACCAGGTTTGCCAGGCATGCACATATGCCCCTGAGCTATCTCCCCAGCTCAAATGTAATTATTTATAACAAAACTCAAGACAATGTACAATTTCTATGATACTATCTTCTGGAATTTTCATAGAATGCTATTTTAATTTGTATGATTATGTTTCTATAACATTTAAAGGAATTAGGGTTGGTTTATAATATTTTATGGATTTTCTAATGCAGTATTTTCTAAAGCTTTTATTGAATTAAATGTCGCATACTTCATAATAACATCCAAAAAGTGAAATAGAAATGAATCTCAGAGAGGGTGAATAAAGTTTATACAGTGAAAATTATGATACTCTGAGAAATTTAATGGAAGAATATTTGACAAAATGGAAAGATATTTCATGTTCCTGAATAGGAAGAACCAAAATTGTGAAAATGGTCATATTACCAAAACTGCTATACAGATTCAATGCAATCCCAATTACAATACCCAAAGTATACCTCACAGTGGGTAAGTAACTTTCCTGAAATTCATCTGGAACCAGAAGTGACCCAGATTATCAAAAGCAATCCAGGAAAACAAAAGAAAAGCAGGAGATATAGCCATCTCTGACCTGAAATTATACTACAAAGCTACTGTGATAAAATCAGAATGATGCTGCCATAGAGTAAGCCTGAGGATCAGTCGAATAGATGAGCATATGCAGACATAACTGCAAACACACCCAGCCACCACATCTTTAATAAAGCAACTGAACAGGCTCACTGGAATAAAGACAGCCCCTTTAACAAATGCGCCTGAAAAAACTGACTTTCCACAAGCTGAAGGCTAAAACTAAACTTGTTCTTATCAAAATATGTACAACTACTGTCAATGAGGGGTTGAAGGGATAGATCAGGTCTTGTGTTCCACACATCCAAAAAAAAGAGAGAGAGAGAGAGAAAGAAAAAGCTTTGAGGCTGGTGGCAGTGGTCTAAAGTACCTGCTAAGAAAGCCTTGGCAAAGTGAAACAGCTGTCGTTCAATCACCTGCACCACATTCGAGAACCAGCCTCACCCTTTAGGGCAGACTGACCTAGCCACGAAAGAAAAAAAAAATGATCAAAGATTTAAATATTAAAACAGAAACATTAAATTTCTGGAAGAAAATGGAGGTAGAAATCTTAAAGACTTAGGGATAGGTAGAGAGTTCATAACCAAAAAGCCCATACTAGAGGGCTGGGAAGATTACTCAGTGGGATAAGTGCTTACCTAGCAGGTGGAATGTCCTGGGTTCAATCCCTGGTTCCTCAAATACAAAAATACTTCAAATACTTCAAATACTTCAAATACAAAAAAAATACTTCAAATACAAAAAATACTTCAAATAATCAACAACTGCCGTCTCACCATTTTGAAAAGTTTCTTCACTTCAAAGCAATCTCCAGGCCAGTGAGATAGCTCAGGGGACTAAGTGCCTGCTTTAGCAAGCAGAGGGACTGGGCTTTGATCCTTGGTCTTGCGTGCTCTTCCAGCCCTGCCTCTAGAGTGTTCTGAGCCAGCAACTGAGTGCTGGTGTGCTGGCACACGCCTGTAATCCTGGTGCTGAGGAGGCTGAAAATAGGATGATCACTATGAGTCTGACTTGCATAGTGGGACCCTGTGCCAAATACATAAAATGGAAAATACATAAAATGGAAAAAATGTGGAGCACATGTACGAAATATATAACATGGAAAAAAAAATAAAGCAAATCTCCAAAAGAGTAAAAAGAAAACATACATACTGGGAAAAAATTATGCCCAACTGTCCCTCAGACAAAGTTTTTCTATCTAGAACATATAAAGAATTTTTAAAAAATCATCCCCACCCCAAATTCAAAGACGCAATTCAAAAGTGGGCATGTGAGATGAATACTCACTTCTCGGAGGGGGGGAAAATACAAAAGGCAAATAAATAAATGAAAAAATGTTCAGCCTCATTGGTGATTCCAATGGCCTTTTTTTTTTTTTCTTAATTTAATTTAATTTAATTTTTATTTGTACCAGAGATTGAACTCAGGACCTTGCACTTGTCAGGCAGGCGCTTATGCCCCTGAGCTATCTACCCAGCCCCCTCATTGGTCATTATAGAAATGCAAATTAATTAATACTGAGGTTACATCTCTTCCCAGAAAAAAAAACAACTAACATCAAGAAGCCAGCCAGTTACAAGTGTTGGAGAAGATGTGAAGAAAAAGGAACCCTTATGCACTGTTGGTGGGAGTGCAGAGTGGTACAACCACTAAAGAATCAGTGAGGAGATTCCTTAAAAACTAGGATTACAGATCCCATTCAAGCCAGCTATTCCACTCCTAGGTATGTTTCCAGAACTGAAAACTTCATACCACAGTGATATATGTGCACCCACGTTTATAGCTGCTCAATGTGTTATAACTAAATCCTGGAAATAACCCAGATGCCCATCAACTGAAGAATGGATGAAGAAGAGTTGGTATTTTTACACAAAGGAGAATTATTCAGTTATAAAACAGGACATATTTGAGGCTTTTTTTAGTATATGATTCCAGCTAGAAAACATACTCTTAAGTGAAATAAATGAGACTCACATGTGCAAACATCATTTTGCCTCCTTAGGGTGAGAATCTGAGAGACAAAAATGGAATCATAAGGGTATAATCAAAAGGGAATGGACCTATTTGAAAGGTAACAGTTACTGAGTTGAGGAGAAGTAAAGGAGAGGGAGTGGGGTACAGAAATTTATCTATGTATGTAAGCTGGATAGTTTGGATAGCTGTACCGTGCTTATCCTTTTTGTCTTCATTATTTCTTATATATTTTTTCTTTCTTCTTCCAATTTTACATGCAGATACTGGTAATATGAATAATTTGTTGGAAGACAACACTATATATTACAACAAATGCCATGAAGTTCATATTGTTTTCGGTAAGTGAAACTCTTTATCACTTATAATTTTTTCTGTTTTGATTATAATTCATATTCTCCTTAAATAATTAAAAACAAAAACAGGGCCCAGCAGCATGGCTCAGTGGTCTAAAATGCCTGCTTAGGAAAGCTTAGGCAGCTGCAGGGACCGTGGTTCGACCCCCGGCACCACATGCTGCACCAACCCTGCCCTCCGGGCAGGCTGAACCGGCCATAAAAATAAATAAATAAACAAACAAAAGTTTTGAAACAAGAAAAAAAAAAAAAAAAAAAAAAAAAAAAAAAAAAAACAATAACAGCAAAAATGCCAGCAAAATCTGTGAATTTGGATCCGGTGCTCTAATATCATGGTTAGGAAAGTTTATCCATTTTCTTTTTCCTTTCCTACATTTGCAAAGGAATTTTGACTGTTTGTGTCTCCTAAGTGCCTATTTACTGTCATTTAATCAATGTGTAATTAAATGGTGGTGCATGTCCATCACCCCAGAACTCAAAAGGCTGAGACCAGGGGATGATTGTGACTTATAGGTCAACCTGGATTATACAGTGAGACCCTGTTGCAGTCTACGTATGATACCTTCACCAATACCATAACATAATAGTTTAAAATTATCAGTGTGAGCCTTCTGAAATTTCTTCCTTTGTTTAGAATTTTGTTGATTCTTTCATTTCTATATCCTTGCGATACAGGTTTGATTCATTATGTGACATGTACTAGTATTTCTTCAAGGATATTGAATAAGTTGACATTGAATCTTTATATCAAAAAGGGATCACTGAACATGTCAGTACTACTGAGTTTCTTCCTTTTTTTCTTTTTTCTTTCTTTTTCAGGACTGGGGTTCAAACTCAGGACCATGCACTTGCCAGGCAGACACTCATGACACAGATCTATCTCCCCAATCACATAAGTTCTAATCTATGAACAAATACAAAATTTCTCATCATTTATTTGGATATATTTATGTGAACATTTTTCATTAGTATTTATAATTTCTCACATTTAAATTGCATCAGTTTTATGCCTACACATTTCATATGTTATGCATAGTCATAAAAGTACATATATATCCAATTTTTAGTAATAAAATACTTCAATAAGTGTCTAAATGCTCAGCAATAGAGGATTTAGTATTAACGTAAATAAACCATCTGTATAATATTATTAAAAAACACATTCAAAAGATATTTTGTGATAAAAATATATATAAACTTAGCACCTTACAGATTGCAGTTATAGTTTGGTATATAGGTTTTCAATTATTTTGTATGTAAAAATTTATATTTAGCTTATTAAAAATGGAATTATACTCTCATTAGTGTTTTTGAGACTCATTCCTCTACCCAAACAAGACACAATGATCAAACTCAATCACTTTTTAGTAAAAAACAGTTGATATTTGTAAGAATTCATGATATACTTTTTTTTTATTTTAATATTTTTTATTATTTTTAATGGGAAAGAAATAGCAATGAGACAGTTTCATGACAGGTTAGTAGGACACATACAATGATGAATACATTGCATATGGTTGCCTTTGTAGTATCTGTTCAGAGTACTAGATGCAGACATGGTATCTTGTCTAAACACTATTATACAAATAAAAAAATCTAACCATGAGATATGAAAAGGAAGTCCATGTTAATATGCTGAGCTGTCAAAGGCTCAAGGTAACAGTCTCTGATATTGTCAGTTATACTGATAACCCACTACTATTATGGACTATTGGACTATATATGATACACTTTGATATAATTTTTTCTAGGATATTTTTGGTTTATTTGTTATATTCTGCAGAATTTTTGAGTAGCATATTTTTATCTTAAAATAAAATAAATTCTCTTTTCATATTCTTATAATTTTCTTTTTCTTACCTTAGGGTATGAATTGTATTATAAACTAGCATGTTAAATAAACCCGTTGAGAGAAAATCCATCCTTGCCCTTTGCCAACATTAGCAAGATTAAAATTGTTTTCTTAATATTAAGAATATTTTTTTATTTTCTTTGTAAAACTAAGGAATAACTTGTTGGTTTTCTGAGAAAAAAAAATCCTTACTAGTTCTCAGAGTATTCCAAATGCTTTCCTATACCAACTAATATGACTATGTGAGTTTCATTTAGGTCACTAAGTTTATTAATTAAACTGATCCTCAAACACTGACCCATCCTTCATTTAAATAATAAATAATAGGATTCTAAAAAATGAGAATAAATCTCATGGGGTCAATGGTTATATTTTTAGACATTTCTGTGTCAACTGATCACTTTTTGAGGTATCTACGTTTATGAAAATAATTAATTTATAGTTTCATTTGCCAATGATCTATCCAATCACGGAACAAGTTAAGAAGATGTTAATCTGCTTATATTTGTTGAAAGAGATATTGTAGAAGTAAAATAATTGCCTCTTGAACTTACGTGTTAACTTAAACATTGAAACACTACAGGTCAGTGCTTTATTTGGAAGAATGTTAATCACTGATTTAATTTCTTTCGTAATTAATTTAATTTCTCATTAATCAGATTGTCTTTTGCCCTTTATGAGAATTTGCTAGTTTTATCTTTCAAATCATTTTTACCTCCCACCTCATTTGTCAGGCTCATAGCCATGAAGATGCAACAAACACACTTTATTGTCCTTTTAATATCAAAAGAAATATCTTAATCCTAATCTTCATAAATTGAGCCTGATATTTTGTTTTTCTGTCTAAAATTAATCCCTTTAGAAAGGAATGGCTTTGGGCTTATTGAAATCCTGTATTGTTTTCCAGTTCTCAATTTCACCAATTTCTGCTATTAGCTTTATTTCTTTTCATTAGAAATTGTATTTATTTTTATATGTTATTTTTCTCCAAATTTTATTTTTACTAGTATATTTTTGCTGTATGTAATGTTTATATTCCTCTGAGAAGTTGATACCACACATGGACATAATACTTTTTTTATGCTTTTCCTTTGTTCTTGATCCCACTTCCACTATCTTTTGTCACCCTTCTCAAGTCATGCAGCTAAATTTTTTTTTATGTATTCTATGGCTGGCTCAGCCTGCCCTGAGGGTGGGGCTGGCAGAGCATGTGGTGCCAGGGATTGAACCGCAGTCCCTGTGATTGACTAAGCTCTTCTATGCAGGTGCTTTAGACCGCTGAGCTATCTCACTGGCCCAAATTTTCTTTTCTTGAAAAAGAAATTATTTCTCTTTCTTTTATGTATTCAGGACAGGGTCTACAGCGTTCATAGGGTTTCATTATGTAGATTGGATTCATAGTAATTCTCCTGTTTTCAGCCTCCCAAGCGCTAGGATTACAGGCACGTGCCAACACACGCAGTTGCAGTCCCCTTCTCGGTATGCCCCAGAGGTGGGGCCAGCAAGGAATGCCAGGAATGAAATCCAGTCTGCTGCGTTCTACCTAAGCAGGTGCTATAGTCCACTGACAAGCAGTTAAATTTTAATTTGCTCTTTTCTGTAGGTTCCTACTACAAGAATAGGATGGTGATTTTAAGTAGTTCTCTAGCCAATCCTCAGCACTACATGCTGTGCTGGCCCTACCTCAGGACACTCTGAGCTGGCCTCCAAGACCAGGCATGGTGGTGCATGCTTGTAATCCCAGCGCTGAGGAGGCTGAGACAGGAGGATCACTAGGAGTCTGAGCTGTGTACTGAAACCGTGGACCAAATACATAACACATAAACCAGTTCTCTAGCATATACATTATTTTCTATGAAATTATCTTTAAGGACTTACACTTCATATGTCATCACATATATTTTGTTAAGTACTATTTTCACCTAGCTCAAAATATTTAAATAAAACTTTCTATAAACTGGTTTTGACAATACTTAATTTTTGGTTCATTTCTATATATTTGTGAAGTTTTTTGCTGTTTTCTTTATATATGCATAATAGTGTGTAATTTCATTTATACAGATTGTGTAATTCCACTCATAATCCATGTAGTAATATTTATATAAGTTCTACTTTTCTAAAATGCAATTTAGGATTCAGAATAGGGTTGATTTCAGTTATTGGACTATGCAAACTAAATAAGAATGTATTCTCCTAAGGTTAAATGCAGTTTTCAATAAATATTGATTTGATCAAAATGATTTGCAGCATTCTTCTCATCGAGAATGTTTAAGTTGATTTTATGTTAGCTATATCAGTAACTAATCATGGGGTTCTTTACTCACTTTGTTTCTGCTAATTTTGCCTTATATATTTTGTCAGTTTATTTTTAGGCTTCTGAAGCATTTTATTTTCAAGTAACAAGTTCTTATTCATAATGTAGTACCTATTGTCATCAGTGATGTTTGCTTTGTCCTGAAGTATTCATTGGTTAGGATTAATGTAACTCCTGCAGTTTTCCCTTGATCTTCGTTAACATGTTAACTAAGCATCTTTTTAATTTGGCTTCTTTTATTTTGGAATAAATCCACATCAGTATTACTTTAGATACAGCCTTCTGCTACATATTTTATTCTTTCCTTGCATTACAATCACATGTGTTTGTCATAGTCCTCAGGTTATTTCAAATATCTCATATGAAAATGTGAAAAAAATTGTGGTTAGACAACTGCGCATTGTTAACATAACTGCACATTCTAGTCATTAGTTACTAAGACAATTACTTTTTAAATTTGTAAATTATTAAAATGTTAACGTTTAAAATTTGCATAAATATAAAATTTTAATGAAAAATTTGAGCATCTCGAGTTCTGATGTATCACTGCTTTGAAGGGAAAATGGTAGACCTAGTTTGAAAATAGTATGTTACTATTTATAAAATTACATATACTTGTAACTGAGGATCAAAAATTCAATTTTTAGATAATTGCTCAATAGAAATTAGTATGTCATCCCCAAAAGCATTGCACATAGGTTATTAGTAACACAAGTGTTAAAGACTGAATTCATAATGTAATTTTTAAATTAATTTTGATATAACCACATTATAGAACACCTTTAAAGTGGGTAAGTCTCTGTGTTGCCCTTTGGCCAACCTCCCACCATAAAGCCTCTGTTCTGGAGCCAGAATGCATCGAAAGTGTTCAAATGGTGAGCCTGGGAAATCAGCTCATTATTTAAAGTTGTGGCTATTGGGTATTGATTTATAGTGTCTAGAAATTTACTAAGACAAATATGAAAAATTTATTTAAGAAAAATAGATTCATATGAAAATACAAGAGTAAAGCCCAATAATTGCCATTATTTAAATAATAACAAATAATTAAAATCAAAATTGCCCTTCTGTTATATGATGATCCTTATTGCAGTCAGAAAAGCCCTTGGATCTTCAGTAAGGATAATGCCTTGGAGACAACAAGTAGTCCAGTAGGCTTAGGAGCAAAATTCATCCTCTTTATATCTATGTTATGGTATGTGTCCATGTGTCTCCCACAAAGCCTCTTGCAAGCATGTGGCTCTTTCTAGAGTCAGTGATTAATTCAGATCCAATGCTGGGATTATGGGTATGAGTGATATATCCACCCTGGGGCAGATAACCTGAATACAGTATAAGGAGGGGAAAGGGCTTGCTAGCTGCCACTACCACTGCTCCTCCCTTTGGCTCTTGCTGTTTTATTTTCTTCCACCTTGATGAACTGTTGTCCCACTTCCATGTGTCAGTTTTCCTTGGAGTCAGCTGAATATGGACTGAAACCTCTGCTAACTGTGAGATAAATAAACCTTTCCTTCCTTAATTTTAAATATGAGGTGTTTTCTCCACTAATGAGGATAAAGTAACTGAGATAATGAAGCTTATGGACAGATAGAACAGAAGCATGTGGCAAAAGAGGAGTCAAAATGTGCAATTCTGGGAATGAGGACAGAACAGATAAGAAAATTGTGAACTGCAGAGAAGTTGGAGAAGTTACTCAGCGCACAAAGAAAAGAATGAAGCAGACTACAGGTCCACTCTGGCCCCCAAGAAAGAGTCTGGCTGTAAAGGCACAAGGTAAGCACACAGGGCCAGTTACCTCATGACACAGCAGAGAACTGGAAGCCGCATAGGGCCCAGGAGAAGCTGATGATTGCTGCTAGCTGAAAACGCAATACGGATTTGACTTAGAGGTGACTCCTTCCATACTGCAGGCAAAGCTGGAGGGAGGATAGAGAATGATATCCACCTGATTGCCAGAGAGTGTTCAATCATTAGTCATTTAGGAAAGTAAGAAAGTAATTGCTTAATTATGTCTGAGATTCAGCACAATTTAAAATATTCTAGATTTCAAGATTTTTCAGAGTAACCCTTCCACAAACAGAGAGTCACAGACGTGTGAGAATGCCACACATCAAATGTGGGATAAACAGAGAAACTAGGAGCAGAAGTTTTAAATTGAAGGTAGAGAGAACACAGTCTCCACTCTGTGGTGAGAATCAAAGGCAGGATTACTGCATGAATAATGAAGTCTTCAACATGATCATTCAAGCTACAAATAATTACATATGTCAGTTCTGACTCAATATGCTTACAAGTTGATTTCTATCTCTATAACTTTATCATTTGAATAAGGTATTACTGAGTTTCTTAACTTTCTCTTTGCGGACAACCACAAATTAAAGGAAGAAATAGTTATTTGGCTTATGTTTTCAGATGATTTGAGGAACGGCCATCTGGCTGCAAGACAGAAATATCATGGGAGAAGCATGGAGAAGCACAGCTTCTCAGATTTTGGCAGAATTGTGAGCATAGCGGCAAGGGTAAAGGAACCACATAGGAAAGGGCTGCGGGCTGTGCACATCTGCAAGTGTGCTCTGTTAGTCTTCCACTTGCTCATATGAAGTAAATCAAGTTGACATATGATATACAGACTGGAGCAACCAGTGTGGAAACCCATTTGGGGATTCTTCAAAAAACTAGTATTTGCTGTTCAGTCAGACACAGGGACGGGATACAATTCCCAGTGTGCCATGCCATCCCCGTCCCCCGGGGCACGCTGAGAGGCAACTAAGATGGGGGTTGGTGGTGCATGCCTATAACCCCAGGGCTTGGAAGGCTAAAAACAGGAGGATCACTGTGAGTCTGATCTGTGTAGTGAGACCTTGTAGACCTGTACTAAAAAACAAACAAACAACAACAAGTAAAACTAGGATTACAGACCCCATTTCATCCAGTTATTCCCTTTCTGGGAATTTTCTGGAAGAAATTTTAAAAAAAATGGTAGCACAGCAATATATGTGTACCCATGTTTATAGATGCACAAGGTAAATCTTGGAAACAATACAAATGTTCATCAACCTATAAATGGATTAAATAAAGGTGGCAGTTTTATACAATGGAGTATCACTCAGCTGTAAAGAAAGACGAACTCAAGGCGATGTGACTAGAGACCATACTCATAAATGAAATAGATAAGAATTGCATGTATTGTCTCCCCAGTGCAAGAAACTGAAAGAGTAAATAAGAACCAAAAGTACAATGGATATAGTAAAAAGGATAGAATCTGACCAAAATGAAAGAACAACCTGGGTGGGGGAAATAAGAATAGAAGTCAAAGAAAAGTTATGTGTATATATATATATATATGTATACAAGACAGCTAAGATAATTTTATTACTAATTTATATTAGTTCATTAAGAGGAGCTTGTAAGTTAATGCTTATATCATTTGATAAATTTTTCATGCCTACATCTGATAGTCTGAAAAACTACTTTGAAGATAACAATATGCAATATAAAAAACAATAGGCAATATAGTAACCATTGTTCATCTTCTGTCATGTTTTGGAATTTTGTATCATTTTTGTTGTGCCTCTTGTTTTTATTGTTGTTGGGTTTTTGGGGGGGGGTCACTTAAAAAAACATTTGATGAAAATATGTAATATGACCATTGTTAAATTTAAATTAAAAAAATAAAATTTCAATTGGATTAAAAAAAGAAAGCCATTTACTGTCTTGGTTCATTACACTATCTGAGCAAGTTACCTATGATTAAAACCTTATTTACTTTTTGAAACTCCCATTAGCTATTTTTGTACATCTGTGACTAGGTACCAATCCTTTTTTGTTCAGAGTAAACTGATGTGCAAATAAAAGTACAATAAGAAGCACAAGCAATGTGGTACAAACGAATCTCAATATTAGATTTCTGAAACTATGTCTGTTTTACCAAATTTTTTCATGAAATTTTTACATATAACAATATTTTATTATTTTATTATTTCATACATAATTCTATACCATTTTGTTTAACAATTCAGCTACTGAAGAACTTCAAGTAAGTTTTTCATAATATGGATACAGCTGCTATAATCATTTATTTTATTTATTCCTTAATTTAGGCACATTTTCTTTTTTTTTCTTTCTTTCTTTTTTTTTTTTTTTTTGGTCTTTTTGAGACAGGGTCTCGCTATGCAGTTCAGACTGGCCTTGAGCTTACTTTTGTAGCCCAGGCTGGTCTCAAACTCGCACCGATCCTCCTGCCTCAGCCTCCCGAGTGCTGGTATTACAGGTGTGCGCCACCACGCCCGGCCACATTTTCATAAATAAGATATCACAAGGAAGGGCTGGTGAGATAGCTCAGCAGTCTAAAGCACCTGCTTAGGAAAGCTTAGGCAACTTCAGGGACCGTGGTTCCATCCCTGGCACCACATGCTGTGCCAGCCCCACCCCCAAGGCTGGCTTATCTGACAATAAAAAAAAAAAAAAAAAAAAAAAACCTCAAAAAGATATCACCATGAAATAACTACAGACATTATCTATGCTTGCTTATATTTTATAAAAATATCTATGGCAAAGTTAATTATAACAAATACTGCATGTTCCACAAATTTAAAATATCAGGGATCCTTCAAGAATTTGGTAACTCCTCAATGAAAGATTAAAATAAAAACATCTTTGAAACAGTTATTCACAATGCAACATATGGTCAGTAAAATTTCTCCAACTAATATTAACACAAGTCACCACGTTCAGTGAATTAAGAGACATTAATAGTATAACTGACTTGCTTATTTTTCAGTTTTGCTTTCTCCTTTGCCCCCTTCCTCATCTTAGTCCCCCCTTCCCTTTGAGTAATTTCTTCTCATCTCACAATATCTTTTGCACATTTTTCACCTTACTCACTGTTTCAGTTTATCACATCAGGTAGGTAATACTTGGTGTTTGTACATAAGAGTTTTATTTATTTCACTTATGAGTACGGCCTCAAGTTGCTTTCATTTATCTGCAAAAGTTTCAAGTTTAACATTCTTTATGGCTGAGCAGTAGCATTCCCTTGTATAAAAATATCACATCTTTTTATCTGTTTTCTTTTTTATCCATTAGGATTGTTTCCAAGATTCAACTATGACAAATTGTGCTGCTATAAACAAGGGTGCATATGTGTCACTGTGGTATGATGTTTTTAATTCTTACCGAAAACTATGAAAATGGAGAGTAGCTGGATCAAATGGGACCTCTAATCCGAACTTTTTGAGGATTCTCCATGCTGATTTCACAGTGCTGGGACTAGTTTACCCTGCCAGCAACAGTGGAAAAGGTTTTCATCTTTTCCGCAATCCTGCTAGCATTTGTTGTTGGTTGATGGATATTCTTTCTAGGGTGAGATAAAATCTATGTCTTGTTTTAATCTGCATTTCTTGGGGCTGAGGCTGTAGCTCAGTGGTGGAGTGCTTGTCTTTTATGTTCAAGCACCTGAGTTCAATCTCCAACACCACTAAATAAATAAGTAAACAAACAAACAAATAAATAATTTGCACCTCCTGGATGACTAATGATGTTGATAATATTTTTATATATATTTATTTGCCATGTGTATTTCTTCATCTCAGAAGTGTGCATTCATCTCAGATGCCCAGGTTTTGGATCACGTCTTTGATTTGGGATGGGGAGAGTCTGGTGTTTTTCCAATTTTTTATACATTTTAGATATGAGTCCTTTGTCTGGAACACAATTCACTAATCATTTTCTCACTCTGATGTCTTTTCACTCTGTTATTTCTTTTGATGTACAAAAGCTTTTTAATAAATGAGGTCCCAGTTATTGATCATTTTAGTGACTTCTTATGCAATATGTGTTTTGTTTAAAAACACTCTACCCACACCTTTGTCTTCAGGATTTTTACCTCTGTCCTCTTCCAATAGATTTAGTGTTTCCGTTTTAATATGTAGACCTTTGTTCCATTTTGATTTTAGTTCAGTGCTTGGTGATAGGCATGTGTTTAGTTTAGTCTTTGCTATGTACAGGGCCAGTTTTTCCAGTGCCTTTTATTAAAGAGATTTTTTTCTAGTGAATATCTTTTTTTGCCAGGTATAAGGTATTTAAGATCCAGTTTCCTCTATGTCATTTTGCTTGAGCTTGTTCTCTGTAGGCTGGAAGTCTGGAGTTGTACTTTACTTCTGTTTTCTAATTTTTCCTCTATTTCATTTCCTTTGTGTTCATTGCCCATTTCTTACCATAGATAGCTTTATCACTAGCGTTGCAGATTCAATAGGAGATGTATTTTCTTCAGAGGTATCTTCTGGATATAGATAGTTCTATATTTTTATCTCAAGAACTACCATTTTATTTCTATTTGTTAAAGATGAATATTTAATATTTGGTTCAGAACACAGTGCTTTCGTGCTGGACTATGGTAATTATTCTGACCCAATACAATCAGGATAATGGAGAAAAAGTGGTAATAACTTGTGTGACATCCTAAATAAAGAAATCCAGTTAGAAACAACAGTACTATCAAATATATCCAAGCTGCTGACTATTGGTGGTAACTATTAAGCTAATATCCTCAACTATCAAATCAGATTCCAGTTCTATCAAAAAACCAAAGTATATCAGCAAGTAGTATACAATTATTTTCCATTAATAAAGATATTTTACCCTGTTTCAGGGATGTGAGTTGTGTCGAGTGGAAGGGCACAAAATTGAGATATTATTGAGGTGAAATATAGAGAAATATGATGAATGGCAAAGAATCAACACACAGATTTTGGGAAGTTAGAGGACACAAGAGAGTAAGGTTGAAAAGCCAATGTAAGTGTTTTAAAGTAAATTAGGAAGAAAAGAGTCCAGGTTTACTCATTTGATAATATTATATTTTCATCAAATAGTAGAAGACAGAGAGTAAGAATATGAGAATACAAAAAGAGAAATCACAAGCCTTTCTACTGAAAAAAAGGAAAGAACAACAGCAAAAACTGAGAGCAAGCAAAACCAAAGGTACCACAAAAATTAAACAAAACAAAATAAAATAAGCAACAGAAAAAATGATAGCCAATCAGACAAACAGAAATGAAAGGAGTAAAACTTCTCCAGTGCTCACAGGTCTGTGGTCATGTCCAAGTCAGTACTGAGAAATGTGCCATGGGCTCCAGCCAAGTTGTCCTATAGGCTTTGTGCTGGGTAAGGAGCTGATCTTGACCTCTGCCTGTGTGGGGCTGGGACTGTTCCCTTGCTGGAGTTCTCCAGAAGCCTTTGACCCAGAATGACAGCCCCAGCTGCTTCGATGCTGAGTGTCTCTGTGTTGAAGGACCCGGCTAGTCCACCTAACCTACCGATGCCTGATTCCTCACCTTTGCTTCAGACTCTTCCACCCTGCTGGTTTCACCTGGGGCTGCACATGCACCTCATCCAGGAAATGGTCTTGATTTCAATCTAGCTGGTTTCTCCCACTGGCAGAGGGCCCAGTCTTGTGTCTTTGGTCCCTTGCTTCAAGTGCTCATTTGATTTTTCACTATTGTTTTGGACATTTCCAGGTTGCTGGGTCCAGCCTGTACCATGTGTCAGCTGTTAGCATGGCCAATGTGGTCCAGTTATCAGTGAGTATCATATTATACTTTAGAATATTAAAAATGGAGACTGGTAAAGTAGTTCAGAGGTCTAAGTGCCTGTCTGGCAAGCTTCAGGATGCAAGTCTTCCAGCACCACACACATGTCATACCAGCCACAAAAACCAGGCATGGTGGCAAAGGCCTGTAATCCCAGAACTGGGGAGTCTTAGAAAGGAGGGTGACTATGAGTCCAAGTTGTACAGTGAGACTTTGTACTAAACAAAGAAATACAGCATGAAAAAACTTAAAACATTAATGATGCAAAAGGGAAACAGGAGGATGAAGGTGAATTTTGAAAAAAATGAAGAAAAATTAATGCAGAAATATTAAAATGGAAAATTTCTAAAGCCTATAAATTCTAAGCAATCTACTGTCCAACTAATGCAATGATTTCATATGTATTGAGTTTGTAATTTTTGAAAATTATGTTTATGAGTCAGAAGTGGTTCTTAGAGAATAGATCTAATGAAAGATATACTAATATGTAAGAAGTTACAAGACTGGCTTACAATGACCACCCAGAGTCAGAAGTAAAAGAGTGCAAGACTCTGAATTCTAGGGACCTGAAGGATCTCCTTGAAGAGCAAGAGCTTACCGTAGTGTCTTGTGCAAGAGCATATCAGGAGGCCAAATTATCTGTGCTGGAAGGCTAAAGGGTCTGTGTGGAGAGGCTGAAGGTTCATCCTGGGAGCAAGGAGATGATTTTCAAATTGTAGGTGATGACTGGAGCTTCTCTAAAGGATAGAAGCAAAGCCCTCTTTGTCTCCATCTTATGCAAGTTATCCAGCAAGCCCATTGTTTACTGTCATTCACATTCGATGAACTCCACCAAAGCCTCAGCAAACCCCCTTATTTATTCCCAGAACTAGGGAATAGTCAATGTAATTGGGCATTTATTTTACTAAATGACATGATCACCTAACTATCACTATCTATTCCTTGTCAACTTGACAAGGCACAATTTCTACAAGCCAGTCTCCAGGTACAAAGACAAGTTCATAATTACACCACACATGTTATAACTATCCTGCATACAAGTAGAAATGCACTGATTCTCTCCGCAGAATAGAAGACAGGTTTTCTCTTGGTGATGATTATTCCCAACATTTCATAAAATAACAATATTATGAACCAGTATTAAATCTATCAAAATTATATTACGTAGGGAGCAGATTAGGAGCGAATTTTTAGTCTTCATTTCTGTAGATCCTCTTAGGGTCTTAGCCGATATTTAGAACTACTTTCTTCTACTACCTATTCCATATTCCCTTGGTCTTCAGAAAATACCTCTGTAGGTCTTGGTTCTCTCCTAGTGGGTGACCCACAGTTTTATTCTTAAAGGTCTGGACCTTGTTGCAGTCTGCCTGGATTGGGCTGTCGTAGTGTCCCATTAACTTCAATAATAGTGCATGGTAACACTAGGAGGCACCCTAGAGAGTTGCCTACACTCCAGGTATATTCTTTGTATTTCTCTATTGTGGCATAACAGCACCATTTCCCTTGAATAGCTGGGGTCAGTCACCCCTGCTAACACTACAACTCCGTTTTCAGGTTGTATTATCATAGCTGTGAAAAAACCAAAATTACCAGGTGGAAGTCTTAGCTTCCAGTTGAGCAGTATCATGGTTGTGCTTCCTAGTAAAAACCTTTCCACTATGGAGTTAACGTTTCAAAGCCAGCAGATCATAATGTCTCAGCAATAGAAAAAAATATTGCTGTTTGATCACTAGGGATACTGCTGAGTGGTATCATTCCCACCTACACCACTTGATTCCCTGGTTTGTGAATTGTGGCTATGAGAGGCATGGTACCATACTGTAAGTGCTAATTCAAAGCATACAGGGTTTTGCAAAGACCCAGCCCATAAGCTATTGTCACCTAGCTGTGAACTTGTCTGAAAAAAAAAAATCCACATTTTAATCAATCCAACTGCTTTTGGATAATGAGAAACATGGTAAAGCCAGAATTCCACAAACAAGAGGCAACTGCTTTACTTCTTGGTCATATTATGTGTTTCTTGGTGAGATGTAGTGGTAGGTGGAATTATGTGATGGTGCGTAGGGCATTTTGTGGGCCCATGGTAAAATTGCTGCGTACAGGAACACCATACCATATGCAATATAAGTGTCTATGCCAGTGAAAACGAAGCACAGTCATTTCTGTGGTTAAAAGTGTCCTTAGTAAATACAGACACCTCAGTATTTTGGTCATATTTTGTAGAGAACAGCTTATCTAGTAGATTGATGTCTCAGAAAAGGAAAATAAATGGTTAAGAAAGTATATACTGAGTGGGTCAAGCTCTTTGACATTCATAAAACCTGCAGCCAAATAAGTTTCCGAATATTACATTTATGGTAGAATCATTTTATAGGAAATCAGGATAACTGTTAAGAGCATTTTTGTATTATTTGCTTATAAATTCTAAAGGCTTAATAAATTGTCTTTGAGAAAACTGTCCTAATTTTGTATTGTACTTTTTTGTTGTTGTTGCTTTTATCCTTAGCTCATGCTTCTCAAATTGCTTTCTACTGTGCTTTGAACACGGTACATTATCTGCTTTAAAAGTCTTGCAATATTGCTTTATAAAGTAATTTATCATTCAGTAACCTTACATAGTGATTTTTAATGCAAAATGTGTGATTAAAGTGCATAGTGAATATTTGAAGTTTAAAATGTCTTTTATAGTAGAAGAAACATTGCCACTAATTTTCCATGAAATATTGCCCTCTAATACAAACACTGAAGTCTTCATTCTTGGCACTTTTTGAAGTCATTCGGAAAATACTCATTTGTAAGTGTGGAGTTAAATTGTCCTAACCTTGATGGTCAGAATCCACTTAATTCTTTTGTCTCTTTCACTGTCACCTTAATTTATGCGATATATATATATATATATATATATATATATATATGTATATATATATATATATATATATCGATATATACAAAATAGAATAGAAATACAGCTACTTTCTCTTAGTTCAATGAGAGGAAAGATTTGTACTAATAGTATTTTAAAAACTTATTATGTCTGCATTCTTTTCCTCTGGGTAACTACTACAAAGACAACAATATGTAATGTATTAATTATTATAACTGTCCTGCTAAGCTGTTTTGAAATTACATTGTTGTTATTTCTTTCTCATTAAAATTAATTTTAAAAAAGAAGTCTCACAACACCAAATTCTATGAATAAAGTCAAATGCAGACACACTGTACTTTACGAGCTTGCCTTTCTTTTGAATGTCACCCATTATGACCATTAACATTATTTTCTATCTTTCTTTGCAAAGATGGGACAGAGAGCTCTGCAGCTGTTAAGGAGAGTCGTAAGACAACAGAATGATTGTGTTGAAAATGAAGGGGAATTATTTTAGGGGATTAATGTTAGTGCAGCCTTTACAGTACTTTTTAATTTAGACATTTACCGTAATTTTCTTCACATCTTCTAGTAAAAATTGTTTCAAATGCCTGGACATTGTATGAAAAAATTATAACTTTTCATTGATGAAATTACTGAATTTTTCAAAAAGCGATAGTTGTAATTTTTAATTTTTCAAGTTTTATTGTACTTGACAAATGCCTGTCAGTGCCTGACAATGCCTTGAAAATTGCCTGTTGAAGGCTTAAATCAGCAGCTTCCATCATTGCCAGTTTTGCCAATAACCAACTGTGATTATGGATTATTGGATTACGTATACAACTAATCTCTTAGTTCAATGAGAAAAAAAATTTTAGTACCAATAATGATTAGAAAAATTGTCATATCTGCACCCTGTGCTCTGTGTAACTGTTAGGAGGTCAATAATATGCATTGTATCAAATACTGGAAATGTACTACCAACGTGTTTTGAAACTATAACATTATTTCTTTTTAATACAATAAAAATAAAGTAAAAAGGGAAAGAAAATTACCTGTTGAACAGAAAAACTTCAGAATAGCAATAGTTCATTTTAATATTATACTTTATTTTGCTTAATGATGTACTATATTATATTAAACATTCTAAAGGTTGGCCTGATAGCTCAGCAGATTAAAGTGCCAGCTTTAGAAGAGCACAGCAGCTAGGATTTGATCCCCAGTGTACCAATGCGTGCCCTACCCTCGGTGCATGCTGTCACAGTGATTGAGAAGGGGCGTGGTGGTGTGTGCCTGTAATTCCAGCACTTTGGGAGACTGAAAACAGGAGGATCACTACAAGTCAGACCTATGCACAAGACGCTGTAGACCTTGTTTCCAGCCCTAAGTGCATTAAAAAATAAAAAAGAAATAAAAATAAAAAAGAAACATTCTAAGATTTAGGAAACATTTTGTAAAGCATAATTTTGCAATTTTATTGTGCTATTTTAATATTTCATATATAAGTGATATTTTGTATTTATGTGAAAACTAAATATCAGGAATGTTTTCCATCTATAAGGGGGGAAATGGCAAAATTTGAACAAGAGTAACAGAAGTCAGTACATTAGAAGTCCGGGCACTACCAATGAAACTTAAGAGTGCAATGAATTAGTTAAGTTGATCAGTTCTATATTAATCAATGTCTTTACTTTTAACTTACATTTGTAAACAGCTTTATAAGAATATGAAGAATCATTTTTATAAGTAATATACAAATGAATAGAACTCAGGAAGGGCCAGCTAATAAACTTACCTCTTTGAAAACAGTATATATTGTTTTTATTTCATTTTACTTAAGAAAAGAACATAGTAAACAATATCCACCATTTTAAAAAGGAGACAATAATTTCTCAAATGTGGCCCACTGTGAAAAAGTTATTTTATTTTATTATTTTAGTACATGATTATAATGCATAGAGCTTACAGTCCTCATCTTGGGGACTACACACATGCATCTAATGCACTGTGGCGCTCTTCTTTTGATCTCATCATTCCCTTCTCTCTTAAATCTCCTGTCCCCACTTTTTGATATTATTAATCGTATTTTACATTCATGACATGTGATGTTTTATATTCATTGAAATTATTCAGTTCCTGTACGTGTATAAATCCACCATACTTATATCCTCTTCACCTCCTCCCTCCTTATGCTCATTTTCTCTTGAACTTCATCCTATTTGCACATATATTCTTGCCTCCGGCTGTCTATTTTTTATTGAGCATTTTGGTCACACTTTCCCTAATCAGATGAGAGACGCAATTCTGTATGTAATATTGGCTGTCTGAAGATTTTCACTCTATGTTTACATTAACTTTTTTTTTTTTTTAAATGTCTCAACTTAGGTCTTTTTGTGGCCAAGTAGTATTTCATTGTGTATAGATACTACAATATTTTCATCCAGCTATCTGTTGATGAGCATAGGAGCTGATTCCTGGATTTATTTATAAATTGTATTTCTATAAACATTTGTATGCATGAAGCAAAGGATATATTTAGGTGGTTGGGAGAGATACTTAGAATGGGTATAAATGGCTTACATGGATTTCGAATTTTAGTTCTGATGAGTTTCTCTAATGAGTTCCATAAAGGCTATAGAGTAGTACATTTCTATCAAAAATGTAGGAAGGCCCCTTTTACACTACAGTTGCACCAGAATTTGTTATTTTTTTTTTTATTTCTTGGTGATCATTACTGATTCTGATGTAAAATAAAATCTTAGTATTGTTTTAATTTGCATTTCTCCAGAATCCAGAAACATTTAACATGTTTTTCATGTCTTTGTTATCCATTCGCACTTCTTTCTCTGAAAAAAAAATGTCTATCAATTTCATTTAATCATTTCTTGATTGGGTTTTCTTTAAGTGATCTAGTAACTTTTTTCATTCTTCTGATATTATAGTTATCAGTCCTCTGTCTGAGGAATAGCTGACAAAAAGTGCTTCCCCTTCTGTGGTTCATCTCTTCTGTCTCCTAATTGAGTCTTTTCCTGTACAAAGAAGCTTTTTCAGCTGACACCATCCCATATGTTGATTATTATGGCTTTGTTTTTCAGTTGTGGTTCTTCAGAGGGTCTCATTTCCCACACCAGTGGCTTCAAGGGTTTTACTTATTTTATCTTCCAGTATCACCCAACATTTATGCTATATGCTCTAACTCTTTATTTTCATTTTAGTTTGGTATATGGTGTAAAATATGGGCCAGTTTCATTCTTTTGCAGATACTCAACTTACTCAGCAACAATCGTGGAACAAGCTACCTTTAATCTAACATATACTTTTGTCCCCTTGTCAAAGATCAAATATTTGAATATTTCTGGGATATTTCTATGTCTTCTGTTCTGTTCACCTGCATTTTTGTTCCCATATGATACAATTTTTAATGCTGTTGCAGTGTAAAATACCTTAGTGTCAGGTAATATGATATCCTCTGCTTTGGTTTTGTTGCACAGGATAGCTTTTTATACTCTGAGTCTCTTCTAGTTCCAGATGTATTTTAGGATCATGCTCTGTATGTGTAATGGTTGATATATTGTGTCAACTTCACTAGTTTAGATGTTTAAGGCAGCCAAGTCCCAAGGACTTTACTTTGTACACATCCTGAGCTTATAGAAGTCTAGGACGTGGGCAGATAGCCAGAATAGGATATAAGGGAGGAAAGGAGACTTGCTATTCCAACTTTGCATTAGTTTCTTTTTCTGTGTTCTGCTGCCTGGAAGTATTACTCCTGTAACAAGGCACCCTGCTCTGAAGCCAGCTGATTATGGACTAAATCCTGTGCAAACTGTGAACCAAATAACCTTGTCCTTCCTTAACTCTGGGTGTCGAATATTTTGTCTCAGCAAAGTGGAAAAAGAAATGAAGACAGAATTTGATTGCTAAGGGAGGGTCTTTACTGTGAGTAAATGTTCAAGAGCCTTTAGGAGTGGTTTGTGGGAAAAGATCAGAAATATTTGGAGATATGGACCCGGCAGGATGGCTCAGTGGTCTAAAGCGCCTGCTTAGGAAATTCAAGCGGCTGCAGGGACTGCAGTTCAATCCCTGGCACCACATGCTGCGCCAGACCTGCCCTCAGGGCAGACTGAGCTGGCCATAAAAATAAATAAACAAACCAAAGTTCTGAAACAAGAAAAATAAATAAATAAAAATTTAAAAAGAAATACTTGGAGATATTTCCTAAAAGAGTAGTGTTGGAACAGCTTCAAGCTGTTCTGTATGGGAGGTTCTGGGCAGAGTTCAGAACACCAGAAATATCATAGAAATCCTGCTGGCTAAGACCAAGCTCAGAGGTTTAACCTTGACATAAGGGCTGTATTGGATATGGCAATCGAGATGATGTGTGTTATGGCTTAACATGAAGTTTGTCTCCATTTGGTTTGTATCCAGAGACTTTGTCTGAGAGTGAGATAAAGGATAGTGGACTAATGAGCCTGCCAGAAGAAATTTCAAGGCATTCAAATGTTTAGGCAGTGGCATCTTTACTGTTGGGAGATATTAGCCAGCTCTGAGTTGAAACTCAAGAGCAAAGAGCCAGGCTGGTGAGTCAGCAGTCTAATGTGCCTGCTTAGGCAAGCTTAGGCAACCACAGAAGACTGAGGTTCAATCCTGAGCACCACATACCATGCCAGCCCTGATCTCAGGGCATGCTAAGTGCCACTCTATCAAAAAAAAAAAAAAAAAAAAAAAAGCCCAGCAGAATGATTTAAAAAGTGAGTTTGGCCAGAAAGGAAGCGTTGGTAAATCTGTAGACTACAAAGATAGAGTTGTGGAGAATTTCATTATTGAGCAAGAACAGAACATAAAAGATGGCCTAAGGGGCTCCAAAAAAGCACATCTCCACCCTCTGCAGCCTCAAAACTGCAAAAGTGACTTTGCTTTGAGGAGAAAGTTACAGAGCACCACATGCGAGAATGGTGACAGCACAGGAACTCATTCCTCAGAATGGAATTCAGAGTTCCCAACAATCCAGGCACTTAACCCCTTGCACTAAGAGAGAGGAAAGCCTGGCTAGTGCTCCAGCTGCCCGCAGATCTTGGCATTATCCTCTGGCGCTGTTTTTTGGTGCACCCAGAAGGCAAGATTTGTGGGGTTAAGAAGTCTTCAATCCTGAATTCAGAAGGTCTGAGAGGTCAGGCAGTCTGCCCTGACAGGGCCATGTTTGAAGCTGGTGAAATCCAAGGTGCACTGGAGCCCTCAGAACTTTGGAAAATCCAACAGTGTGGGGCATCTATGGAGACCTGCAAGGAGGGAACAAAGCCTACCCAAGAAAGAAGTCAGGAGAGCTCCCTCCCCAAGAAGTACCACAGGTGGAATCACTTTAACCTTTGGAGCTCACAATTTTCCAGATTGCTTCAGATGCTGCACATGGAACTAAAGAACTTGATGTTTGCCTTGATGTATTGCAGATTTTGCTTTGGTCTCAATCATTTGTACTTTCCTGTTTGTAACTTCTGGAATGAAGATGTTTAGTGCAGGGGCTTGTACTAAATAGGCTAATATTTTGCCTTATTTCATAGAGGAGACTTGGGGCTTGGAAATTTTCAGCTATGATGAAAATGCAGGACTTTGGCAGCTCTTATAGATGGGCTAAATATCTTTTGCTTAAGAAATGTGCATGAACTTTTGGAGGGCTGGAGCACCAGATTATGATTCTAATGCAAAACAGCATGGATAGATTTAATACTGGTTCTTCAGGATTGTTAAATCTGTGTTATGATGTTCATGTTGTGAAATGATCAGAACAAGCATGTCTTTGTATCTGAAATGTGGTTTTATAAAATGTGCCTGGTTACCAAGTTTAAAAGAAGTGGACTGTAAAGGTTAAGACACTGTGTCAATCTCAGAAGCTTAAAAGTTTAGCTCAGGGAGGGCCCTATGGTCTTATTTTGCAAATGTACTGAGTTTGAAGAAAAGAAGGAGGCAAAGATGGTGTGGGGAAATAGCCAGCATACAATATAAGGAGGAAGAAAGGCTTGCTCTCACCCCCTTAGTACTTGGTTTTCTGTCTTCTGCTTCCATAAAGGGTTGTCTCTCTGACCTACCACCTGCTTTGGAGACAGCTGATTATGAACAAAAACCTCCACAGGCTGTTTATGTAAACCTTTCTTTCAACTCTGGGTATCAGAAATTTTGTCTCAGCAATGAGAACAATTAACTAAGACATTAGGTGTATAAGGTATGTTGCTGGTATAATATTTGGAACTGAACTGAATCTGTATAAATGTGGGGAATTTGTTCATTTTGTCCATATTGTTTTTGCTTATAAAGGAGCAAGGGATATCTTTCTAGCTTCTGATGTCCTCTTTATTTTCCTTTATCCCTATATCATCTGATTATTTACAGGTTTTTTTTTTTTTTGTTTTCTAATGCTTTCCTGTAAGACAATTTATAGATATTAGGGCAACTACAAAAGACTCTCTGATATATTAGAGATAGGTTTTGTATCATAGCCATTGAAACTTATTGCTATTTTATATCTTTTATTCAAATCTAAAGCTGTAAGAATGGACACAGAACTTCTTGTACAGGCATCCCCCTAATAGATTGGTATCTTTGGGGATTCATTTCCTCTTTACATGTTTTGTAGCTTCAGGAAATATTTTTCAATTTTCTAATAGTCTTTAAAATTGGACTAAGCAATAAATTTTATTTAGAGTAATTAAAATCTGTAAAATACATAGCTGAATATCTATGACATATGAAGTTATAAATTTCTTAATACTATAGTGCTTTGGAAGAAATCTCACATGACTCAGAATGTATAATTGTCGAATACATGTCTCAAAGACAACTAAATTTGAAAACTACGAATCAAAATAATTTACAGCATAAAATCTGAATAATTTATATGTATTCAGTTAGGGACACTAAAGGAAGTTTATTAGGCACCGTAAGGGGGTGGTACTCTGGGTGAAAGTTTCCATGATCATGTTTCTTTGTCCGCTAGGTTGTGGTTTATCATTTTCAAGCTTAGTGTCTACATTATCTGTTGCTTAATTACATTTTCCTAATTAAATGGTGTGTACAGATTGTGTTTTCAGTTAACACAGCAAAAATAGCGTGCATTCTCATAAGTCACTTTTATGAGTTGGGTCCCGATCATTTTAAAGTGACAATCAATTATTTGCTCAATAAAACTCTGCTTTATTATAGGAAAGCCTTGTTATGGCAGTCTCATTAAAGATTTGTCAGCACTTTTGTTACTAATCTCTTTTTATTATCTTGATAATTGTAGTACAATTTTTTTCAGGACATATTTTGAATTATTCGATGCATGAATGCATATCCACTTATGTATGTTGGCTTCTTTAGGGATTCATTTCATCCTTTACATGTTTTGTAGCTTCAGAAAATATTTTTACATTTTCTAATACTCTGTAAAATTGGTAGGAGCCAAAAATTTTATTTAAAGTGCCTAAAATCTGTAAAATACTCGGCAGATCTGTGACAGATTATCAAGTTATAAATTGCTCACTACTATGATGTTTTTGGAACAAATCTCACATGACTCAGGATGTACAACTGTTTATAAGTATATATACTTTCTTTTTTCTTTTCTTTTTCTTCTTTTTTAATCTTATTATTTTATGCATTTGGTTGTTGCAGGTCTCACTATGCAGCTCATACTCATAGTGATCCTCTTCTTTTTAGCTTCTCCAGCACTGGGATTACAAGCATGTGCCAATACACCCACACTTGCTCACCAGCTCGGCATGCCCAGGGGGCAGGGCTGGCATGGCACGTGGTGCCGGCTATTGGAACCATGGCCCCTGTGCTTGCCTAAGCTGAGGCTTTTGTCTGCTAAGATATCTCACCAGCCCTTGCCTTTCCTTCTTTTCTCTTTCTTTCTCTTTCTTCTTTCTTTCTTTCTTTCTTTCTTTCTTTCTTTCTTTCTTTCTTTCTTCTATTCTTCCATTCTTCATTCATTATTTAAACTAGGCCTTTGAAAATGTTGAGTAAATGATCTAACACTGAGATACATCCTCCAGCCATATTTTTTTGAGGTAAAATCATCCGAATACATTTACAGTATTTCATCTTTTTGTAAAATCACATCTTGAATAACATTTAAGAAAATATAGCCTTAATAAATTTCAGCTAAATACTAATGTAGTCCCTGAAGTACCTTAAACTATTTAAAATATGAAAAATTGTATCTGGATCCTCAAGTATTAACTACATTAAAATTGTTTCAGTATCCTCATATTTACTTTATAATGCAGCAATGATGTGAAGTGTAATATGTTTAACTGTCTAAGCTATAGTTATTACAATATTTTTCTATTTTGTCAGATGCATTTTTTTAAAAAGTAAGTGTTTGTTTGGAAGAATTTGTAAGCAACTGAGTGAATGGAGAAAAAAATGAATGCATTTACATGACAACCTGGTAAACATAAAATTCTTGATATTCTTCTAAAATGTCTGAACTAAAACATATTTCTTTAAAAAGTGGTGAATTTTAGGAAAAGTAGAGCACCACTGCAGACAGAATGATATAGCACATTACACATAACGTGTATGCTGGCCCTTTTTACCTGTGTACACCCCTCAGTTGACATTACATAGGCACAAGCATAAAACACCTAGATGTGCATTCTCAGATGGACGTAATGTTTAAGTGATACTTTTTAAATCTAAAAACATAATATGTGAAAGTACAGTTGAAATTAAGGAATGCTTTTGTCATCTGAACTTAAGGACAATGAAGATCTTACCTGGAGTAAAGATAAACTGGAAAATCATGCAGCAAACCTATAAAGAGCATGTTAAAATTTACCTAAGATTTCAATATTGGGCCACATTATTATTATTATTATTTTTTTTTTTTGAGACAGGGTCTCACTATGCAGTTCAGGCTGGCCTTGAGCTCACTTTTGTAGCCCAGGCTGGTCTCGAACTCACACTGATCCCCCTGCCTCAGCCTCCCAAGTGCTGGGATTACAGGCGTGTGCCACCATGCCCAACGGTTGGGCCACATTATTAAACTGAGATTTTAAGTATACATTCATGTCAGTGGACTCAGATGCAAAGACTATGTATCAGTGCAATCAGCCAATATTCTCATGTCCATTTTATCAGTGTTTGAGCTCAAATGCTTTTAATTTGTAATAGCCCGTGGATGTTTATAACTAAGCTGCTGGAAATTGATGGGCGATTTGTAAATCAAGCTCACAACCTACCACTACACTCCGCAGTAATTTTTGCTTTTTAATAACATCTTTCAGTCTTATTTATAGTGATGTTAACAGGTACATAAAGGAATAAAAACTTAGAAAATTATTCTATCTGTTGTCATACATTGAAACTTTATTTTGAAAACTCCATGGAAATCTGAAGTTACTTTGCAATACAAATTTAAAGGTATCTGTAATACTATAGTTTTCCAAGAATTATTAAATAGCTATTTGCATAAATGGAATTCACATAATAAAAGGAACCAAAAATAACTTTAATATACCTAAAATATTTGTGTACTCTAAGTCAATTTGAAAGTGGTGTAGTGAACAAGAAGTTGAAATCTCGTGTGTGTGTGCGTGCATGTGTGTGAGTGTGTGTGTGTGTATGTGTGTTTGTAGGAAGGCTGCAGATCATTTTCTTCACTTAATCCTGATACGTAAAATTCATAATTTTAAATAAACATTTAAAAGTATTTTAAAAATCCCATACATGTCATGATTATCAAGCATATTAATACATTCTTTGTCAAACCATTTACAGAATTTCTAGATGGCAGTATAAAGAAAAGAACGTTTTTTCTTTAAGGATCTCAGGAAACAAAATATATTTTTGATGAGATTCTGTGAGAATGTTATACCTTAAAGCACAAAAATTCAAGGTGGATAATGCAATTAACGACTTCACAGTGAAAGTGCAGTGAATGGTAAGCTGCCCCAGGAATAAAAGCAGGATCGCTTTCCACGAATTACTCCTCAACTGCACAGAAAATAGTGGCATACTATATTGAAGAATATAGGGAAAGAACAAATAGTAAAACTTAGGAGGTTAATGAAAGCTGTAGACAAGGACTCACAGAGACAGAAACAGAGACAGAGGCAGAGGCAGAGGGAGAGGCAGAGACAGAGACAGAGACAGAGGCAGAGGCAGAGGCAGAGGCAGAGGCAGAGACAGAGACAGAGGGAGAGGCAGAGGCAGAGGCAGAGGCAGAGGCAGAGGCAGAGGCAGAGGCAGAGAGACTCTCAGAACACAACAGCAACTCACAGACCCAGGTATTTACCCAGTTTATCTCCAAAATTCTGAACTATGTAAGCTGAAACAATTACATCTAAAAGCTCTGAAGCATAAACCAGTATGTGACAGAATTAAACTATTAGAGAGAAAGAAAAACGTTAATAGCAAAAATTCTACAGGTTGATTTTTCACTATTCAATCAGAGTGCTTTGTGGAAAAAAGTAAAGAGTCAGAGAGAAAGTTTATGCATGCAAATTTAGGAAGATTCCACAAAAAGTTTCATGTTTGAAACATTTCATATTTAATAGAGCCATATAAGCCAATTTGTGCTGATCAGAAAATTAAATTGTTCATTTTTTCATGTATTTGTTTGTCATTTGTAGTAATACTCTACGAAGTGTGTATTCATCTTAGACGCTCAGTTTTTATACTGAGTCTCTAAATTTTGGGGGCAGTCTAACCTTTTATGGTTCTTTATATAATGTAAACATTACTTTTTTTCAAGGGGCAACTGGCTAAAATTGTTCCCACTGTGCGTTGTCTCTTCACTTTATCAGAGAATTTTCTTTTTTCTGTGCAAAAGCTTTTCAATAAAATGAGGTTCTATGGCTGGTGAGACAGCTTAACAGATTAAGCGCCTGCTTAGGCAAGTGCATGGACCGGTGTTCCATCCTTGGCACCACATGCTGCGCTGGTCCCATAGCAGGCACTCTGCACCACTGCTGAGACTGGGCCTTGTGGCACATGCCTGTAATCCCAGCACTGTGGAGGCTGAATACAGGATCACCACTATGAGTTCTACTTGTGTAGTGAGATCCTATATCAAATACATTAAAAAAAAATTCCCACTTACTGACTCTCTGCAGTATTTCCAGGGCCATCTGGGTTTTATTCATGAAGTCTTTGCCTAAATATGCATCTTCAAGAGCTTCATTTATTATGTCTTCCAGAAGATTCTTTTAAATCTTTAATTCTTCTATCTGTCTATCTATCTATCTATCTATCTATCTATCTATCTATCTATTTTGCAGAACCAGTTTGAAATCAGGACCTTGCACTTACCAGGCAGGCAGTTGTGCCCCTGAGCTATCTCTCCAGACCCGTTTTAATTCATTTTGATTTTTAGTTCGGTGCAGGGTGATAGATATGAGCCTAGTATTGTCCTTCAAATACGGAAAGCCAGTTTTTTTTTGTTGTTGTTGTTTTGTTTTGTTTTTTTTTTTTTTTT